>WEIT01040733.1:43636-69170 GCA_013389985.1 Dryoscopus gambensis | reverse complement strand
GAGGAGCAGCGCCGGGCCGAGGCGGCGTGTCGCCACATCCAGGTGGGAAGCGGGCCGCGGGCCCGGGGATCCCGCTGGGCAGCGCCTGGGGCGCTCTCCGTGACGGGCGGGGGAGGCGTTGCTGCGGCGGAGACCCTCAGTCACCCCCCATGAAGGGCACCGGGGGTCGTTGCTCTGCGTGGCCCTCCAAACATCCTTCATGAAAGGGAGGGGGGGTCCTTGATGTGAGGCGTCCCTTGAAGCCCCCCCTCCATGAAGGTCACAGAGAGTCAGTGCTGTGGGGAGCCACTTAGACACGCTCCCCATGAAGGGAAGGGGGGGTCCTTGCTTGGGGGACTCCCTCAGGCACCCCTCATTAAGGGTGATGGGGGGTCATTGCTCTGGAGAACCCTGTAGACATCATCCATAAAGGGGAAGGGGGATTCTTGCTGTGGGGAGCCCCTCGGATGCCCCCTCTTAAGGGGAGGGGGGGGCGTCACTGCTGTGGGCAGCCCCCCAGACACCTTTGGTGAAGGGGAGGGGAGAGCCTTGTTTTCTGGAGCTCCTCAGACACCCCGCATGAAGGGAAGGGGGATCCCTACTGTGGGGAGCCCCCCTGACAACCCATGTGAAGGGCACTCTGTGGGGAGTCCTCCAGACACCTGCCCATCTCTCCCCAGGGAAGGTGGGGGGTGCTGCAATGAGCATCCCCAAAGGTGGGCACTGCTGGGAGCAGCCCCACAGACACCTCTTCCTCCCCAAAAATAGGATCCTGGGGAGGCCTCTCAGCAGCCCTGCATCACCCTAAAGCAGGTACTAAGGGACCCTCCCTCCCTGTCCTTCCACAGAGGGAGGGGGTTGGGGCCCTGGTGATGGGGGTCTCGCATCCCTGGACACTGATGTTGATCCCCAGGTCCAGCCCCTCTGCCTGAGACAGACGGGGCCCCTGCGGTGCTGCGCCAGGCTGTGCTGGCAGGGCGTGTGGGACGGATGGTGCTGAACATATTTCCTGGGTAAAAATAGACCTTTGGTGCTCAGAGCCAGCTGTCGCCTGCTCCACCGACCAGCAGACGCATTCCTTGAGGTTTCTCAGGATGCTTTCTCTCCTCTGCCCTGGCTGGGTAGTTCCATTTGCTGTCCCTGGGTCCGTGTCCCGTTGTCCCATGACACATCCCCAGGGTGGTCACTGGTGCTCCGGGGCTGCAGCTCACAGAGAAGGCCACTGGTTTATATCAGTCCAGGTGACAGCTGGGGCACCACCGGAGCTGTAGGATCATGAACTGTGATGAAACTCCAGAACAGCCTTCTGTGTGGTGTTTTCCCACATCTCTTGATTTCCTCCCCCAGCTCCCTTCCATCATGGATTCACTCTTCCTCAAACCAACCTGCCCTCACAGTCGACTGCCACAAAAAGGCAGGAAATACTCTTTTTCCTGTTGCTGCTTTTAATTGGATTTTCTTTTAAATGCTGCTAACCTGATTTATTTATGGACGGGGAGAAAAGTGTAATAATGTGTCTGTTTTTAGAAGGGTCCAGTCTTTTCTTTACACAACCAGAGAATCACAGACTGGGTTGGGCTGGAGGGCACCTCAAAGCCCATCCAGTCCCATCCCCTGCCATGGGCAGGGACACCTTCCACTATCCCAGGTTGCTCCAAGCCCCATCCAGCCCAGCCTTGGACACTTCCAGGGATGGGGCAGCCACAGCTTCTCTGGGAAAACTGTATTTATATTCTAGATTAGCAAATGACTCCCCCTCCTGGTTTTTCTTCTTCCCTCAAAAAGGGCACCTTTAGGAAAGACTGATTTAGGGGTAGATTGTATCAGACAAAAATATATGGCCTGCAGATTGTCTTCCATGTGGTTTGAGCCCATGACCTTCAGGTTGGACCAACCCACCGGGACGTGTAATACCAGTGAAACACCAAGTTCTCCTTGGCTGTGAAGTCTGGCGTAACTGAGCGGGTTTTCCTGTTCCTATTCCTTTCAGACCGTGTTTGTTGGGAAGAACAAGCCGCAGAAAGATCCCTTGAGCTCCTTCCGCTGGCAGGGCTTCAAGCTGGAGGAATATCTCATCGGCCAACCCATCGGGAAGGGCTGCAGTGCCGCCGTGTACGAAGCAGCCATTCCCTTCTGTCCCAGTCCTCGGGATCGTGTGGAGAGCAGCCGTGCCCCAGGCGTGCAGCAGGAACGTGGCTCAGCTTCCCAGGGGGCTGAAGAGGAGCCTGTAGTGGAACACCAGCCGAAAGGGGCTTTTCCCTTAGCTATCAAAATGATGTGGAACATTTCGGTAAGGAGTCGGCGCTGAGCCCCTGTGTGTGCTGCTGGGGAATTCTGGCTGGAATGTTTAATACTGAAGTGTTGAAAGCACTAATTATGGAGTGCAGGATGAGCGTGTCACAACAAAGCTGGTGGTAGGTGACACTGGAGACGTCGAGTGTTAGTGAAGAGTCTCAGATCGAGGTAATTAGCATTCATCATCCTCTGGAATCGGTGCTGAGAGCTGCTGCTGCTGGAGCTGTTGGGTATGGAGGTGATGTTTTGGGAAGAAAAGGTTTTCTGAAGCTGGCTCTGATGGAGAGGTCTAAGAATGGGGAAGCCACTGCTGCCAGTGATTTAGAAATCGGTGTCCTGTCAGTGTCAGGACAGAGGTGGGTTTTCTTCCTGAAGAGTCAGTGGTCTCAGGGTGGGCAGTAACCTGCCTGCTGGGTCCCCTTGCCCTGAGGTGACTGTCCAAGGTCTGCTCCAGTGTTTCCCAGCCCGGGTGACTGGTGATCCAGTCCCTCAGTGTGGCTCTTCCATGCTTAAAAAAATCCATGTGGCTTTCCCCATTGATGTGACAAGTGAATATTTCAAGAGAAATTTCCAAAATGCCAACATCTGGAATCCCTTGGGCTCCAGAAGTACCCTGGCATGTAGCTGTGGGCTCTTCCACTTGGGTTTTGAAGTTGAAAGTGAGTGTTAAGGTGTAATTTGGATCGCTGACGCTCAAGGATGCATTTGAAGTGACAAACAGATTTCTTTCTGCAAATAAAGGCCTTGCCACCTCCCTTGGTGAACTCTCTAAGTAGTTAATTGCCTTCCTTGATTTTCAAGGGAAGGAAGTCCTGGAATCTAGCCTCAGTTGATCCAGCTCCAGACGCAGTGCCAGCAGCAGGATTATCTGCTCTCAGCTTGTGTTGGGGCCGGGTGATTTCGGAGGTGAAACCAGCATGGGGCGTGACTGTTGTTGCAGGCTGGTTCCTCGAGTGAAGCCATCCTGGATGCCATGGGCCGAGAGCTCGTCCCAGCCACGGGCGTCGCCTTATCTGGGGAATACGGAGCCGTCTCTGGCCGCAGGTACGGACCCTGCGGAGGTGGTGAGGTGCTGATTTCACCCCTTGACTCATTCTGCAGCAATCTGCACTGTTAGGAAGGTGGACAGAGCTTTCTCGAAGAGCTGCTGAAAGCAGATAAACCTGGGGATTATTAAGTTTGTTGGTGTGCAGGGAATTGCATTGCTAGAGGGGGCTGGAAGGGTGTGCCAATAATTTGGGAGCATCTGGGGTCCTAGCAGGGTCTGGTGGGTGGCTGTGGCTGTGTCTTAGCTTCCCTGTGGGTGAAATGTGTTGGTATTTGCTGAGGTAAAGGCTGGAGGAGCCCCTGCTCAAACACCATGTGAGTTTGCGCTGTGATGCTTTTTAATTGGATCCCTGCAATCAGTAACAGTTTGAGTGTATTAAACATCAAATGATTTCGCTGTAATACAGTTTGGCTCTGAGGTTTGAGAACTGGTTTGGTGTAAAATGGGTGCTGGACAGGGAGGTTGAAACTGTTTTAGTGCAGGAAAACTGGTGAGAAGGAAAGTGGAAGTTACTCAGTTCCCACTCTTTCGCCTAAATGGGAAGTGGGCAAACAGCATGAAGGTGGAAAATCACATGGAAACTTTTAAATTACCTCAACTTAGCTCTCTTTTTGTTCAGAAATGCATATTTTTGTTCCATTTGAAACAATGGAGTCCACAGCCCAGATTGTGTGATTTAAATTTCAAATCCATCCTGGCTGCCAATACAAATGAATAATGAATGCTGTGCCCTACGTGGCTGGCTGGGAATGCAATCGAGCAGCCAAAGGGATATTTGACATTCAGGGGATGAGAGATCTGTGTTGCAGACAGATAGGTAACCTGCTTTTCAGGGTAGTGAGAGCTTCCTGCCTGTGCCATTAAGTAGAGAGTCTAAATTGATACTGCCAGTGTGAAGTTGACCTTTATTATAAGTCTAACAAAGTAACTGCGTTTGGGTGTTGTTCTCTAGAGCTGCTGTGGCTCTTTTTGAATGGAGAAGCAGCCTCTGCCTTTGTTGGCAGCATGGAAGGGTTAGTGGGGCTTGAGTAAAATGAAAGGCTGCATGTTATGTGTGAGGGTTTTTATCAAAGCTTTGTTTGTAGCGCAGGCAAAGCACCTTATTTCCTGTTTGGCCATTGTGAATTGGGAAATCCAGTTACAGCAGAGCCCTTCTGAGGCCTTGGTTGGCTCAGTTTGCTCTGGGAAGCAGCGGGGTGGATTCTGAGCTCTGGAGAAGGTGCTGGGAGATGCCTGTTGCTGCAGTGGATCCGCACGGGCTGCAGGTGCTCTGCATCCACCTGGGAAATGCTGGGCTGAGATGGTGGTTGGGAAATGGGCCATGAAACTGCTGCCCATGTTCTTCCTCAGCGAGTGGATTCCAGGATGTGAGTGTCTGACTATTTGCTTAACGTGCAGTCCTGTAATCCACCCTGTGCAGCTTTAATCTCCCTCTCATGAGGCTTCCAGTGCAGAACAAACGTGTTTGCTCACTGCTGGGGAACCCTTTGGTGTGGAGGACGGGCCAGAATAATGAAAAGTAATTCCAGCAATAACAGCAATGTGTCTGTGATCCGTCAGAACCGACCGAGGCGCTGATGTGATCTGTGGTGTCTCTGCACAGAAAACCTGTCCTTGGGAAGAAGAAGCTGCAACCTCATCCGAATATAATCCAGGTGATCCGAGCATTCACATCCTCTGTCCCTTTGCTGCCTGGAGCCTTTGCTGACTATCCCGACGTCCTTCCGTTGAGCCTGAACCCCAGGGGGATCGGTCACAGCCGCACGCTCTTCCTGGTGATGAAGAAGTAGGTGGAGAGAAGCTGGTGAACATGACTTGGGTACTCTGTCCCTGCAAAGCTGGGGCCTGGGCTGCTGCCAAAGAGCAGAGTATGCTCTCAGAAACGCCTCCCAGGACCTGTTCCAAGTCCTTGAGGTTCTAACTGTGCTTCCACAATGAAGACAAACCGTTCTTTTTAATAATTACCCCAAATTAAAGTGAGAAATGTGGAGTTTGTCCCCATTTGTCTGCCCTTCTAAGCCTGAACTTCACCCCTAGTCTGAGCACGCTGCTAGAGATGGTGTAGAATCAGTAATGAGATGAGCCAACACTGAGGTTGAACTGCCAGTGATAAGCCTCCAGGATGCCAATTCCCATTTTTCCCTTGTTCTGCCTAGTTACCCCTGCACGCTGCGCCAGTATCTGCGGGAGAGCACTCCGGATGTTCGCCTCTCCACAGTGATGATTCTACAGCTTTTGGAAGGTGTGGACCATCTTGTTCGACATGGAATAGCACACAGAGACCTCAAGTCTGACAACATCCTGGTTGAATTTGACTCTGGTACGTAGATCCCTGAGGATAAACGCCAGTAAATTCACAGAAGTGATTGGGTCACGTAGGTATTCGGGGAAGTCCCACCCAGCTGTGTGTTTGGGGAAGGAAGCATCAAACCTTTTGAGTAATCTCAGGTTTAGTTTTTAGCTTAGTGTTTGCTGTCACTGCAGCAAGTCAGGGATGCTGTCTGTGCCTGAGGCTTTGGATCAGTAACATGGACATAGTGTATTGCTGAGGTGATGGATTGCATGAGCACAGCCAGCATTGACCAGAGCGTCCGGGAGCACATTTGGGATGCTGCAGGAGCCTTTGCTTCAGGCTCTTGGCTCTGTCATCTCTCCCAAGCCAAAGAGCACAGGGAGCCTCTTAAAATCCCGCCCCATGGCCAGGTTAATAGTGCTGCACTCTGGGATGATGAAACATGGGCTGGGAGGGAAGGGAACCGACACAGTGTTTTCATCAGCACCTTCTCCTGTCAGCCTCCAACAGAGATTTTAATTAGCTGAGCTCTTTTTCGGTGTGATTGAGATTCAAATGGGCAGGAAGCCATAGCAGGCAGGCGGGTCTGTGTAATTAGGAGTGGAAGAATTTGGTTGAAGAGTATCAGGGAGAGAGGCACAGAGACCACTGGAATCCATCTGCCTTCCCGGAGGCAGGCCCCAGAGGCAGACGATATGGGGGATTCTCTGCTCCCCAGGGCTCAGGGTATAGAATCATAAAGTCCTGGAATGGCCTGGGTTGGAAGGGACCTTAAAGCTCTTCTCATTCCAATCCCCTGCCATGGGCAGGGACACCTCCCACTAGACCAGGTTACTCTGCTGAATATCTTTACCCACAGTCCTGATGAGGGGATTGGATGCCCCCTCAGTCCGTTTGCAGAGGACACCAAGCTGGGTGTTGGTGTGATGTGGTGTTTGGTGCAGCCAGGTCCTCCCAAACTGAACCCTAACTCTGGCAGCCCCGTGTTGTTCACAGCTGGCTGCCCCTGGCTGGTCATCACTGACTTCGGCTGCTGTTTGGCAGATGAAAACATCGGCCTCAGGCTGCCCTTCACCAGCTCCTACGTGGATCGGGGTGGCAACGGCTGCCTTATGGCACCTGAGGTAAATCCCTCTGTAGCGGTGCTTTGTGGTGTTGCTTTTCTGCTTGTCCTGCTGTCGGGACTAGAAGTTTTGGTGGCATAGAAGGTTTGTGTCCTAGCTTGAGTTAGGTTTGGTGAACATCTGTGTTGAGCTGTGTCGAATAGACACCTTGAGCTCTAACAGCTGAAACCTAATCAGTTGATGTTAAGAGGCAGAATCAGCATTTCCGCCCTCCAAATTTACTCTTTAGTATTTATTCAGGCCCCTTTCCATGTAACTATTAAGAATTTATGCAGCAGTCCTTGTGTTGCAACAGTGGCTTTTGGCTGAAGTTCAAGGCGGTTGTGAAATTATTTACAGTTCCTTTTTATTTCTCTGATGATAAGCCTAATAAAAGCCAAGGCACCCTTAACTGTGTGCTGGACCTGGAGCACCTTGCTGTGGTGTTGGTTGTTCATCTGCAGATCTCCTGTCTCCGTAATTCCAGCAGGAGCCAGCCCTTGGGACTCTGGGAATGCTGGTCAGGGACTAAAGCCTTGGTGCAATGTTCAAACTCCTCCCAGCATCCCAGTGGGCTGAGCAGCACCAGAGGCTTAGAGCATGCCAACAGGGAATATTTACACCACAGATTCAGGTGCAACCCACCTTTGGTTTCAGTCTCTCTAAGTGTATTACGGGGAAAATGCTGATTTGAGCATTAAAAATCGAATTTCAGCACAGAGGCTGCACTTGAGCTGTTTATTTGAGTAGCCCCCTCTCCGTGGCAGGTGATCACAGCGTCACCTGGTCCTGGCACGGTGATCAACTACAGTAAAGCTGATGCTTGGGCTGTTGGAGCGATCGCCTACGAAATCCTGGGCCTGGCCAATCCTTTCTATGGCCACGGGGACTCGACTCTGGAAAGCAGAAGTTACCAGGAGGACCAGCTGCCCAGCCTGCCTGGCCACGTGCCCCTCGAGGTGAAGCAGGTGATAAAGATGCTGCTTCAGAGGGATCCCAACAAGGTAAGAAGCTGTTGCCCTCAAGATATGCTCTTTGGGAGTATCCCTGGTGGATGGTTTTGCCTTGGAGGGCTGCGTGTGCAGGAGTTAATCCCGATCTCGCTGCAGGATCAAAGGACAACATAAGGATCAAAGCCAAAAAAGTCTTTGCCGAGTGGTGCTGAATCATTTCAGGGATTTCAGGAGGTGTTTGTGTCGGGACTGCACCTCACACTGGAGGGTTACACACAACATTATATATGCACAGTAATAGTCTCAAAGAGCTTTCAGCTTCACAGGGTGGTGCCTCAGGGGAGGCCCAGGGAGTTTTCACCGTGCTGGTAATGTGGCTGAGTGCAGCAGGATCAGCTAATCCCCCCTCCCCTTGCTCTTGCAGAGGTTGTCTGCAAGAGTTGCTGCAAACGTGCTGCACCTGAGCCTCTGGGGTGACAGTGTTGTAGCGTCCAGGACCCTGAAACCCGACCAGATGATCACGTGGCTGCTCTGCCAGTCTGCAGCCACCCTGCTCACCAACAGGCTGGCGGAGAAGAGCCAGGTAGAAACCAAAATGAAGATGTGCTTCTTGGCGAACCTCGAGTTTGAAGACCTCTGGGCAGCAATATTCCTGTTGCTGGCCTGGAGAAGCCACTCTGGGTGAAGGAACCACCTGGAACACGAGCATCCCACATAAATGGCACTTTCTAAAGGCACGTAGGAACCTGTCCTTTCTGTCTGTCTGGAGTCCTGTAGTGCTTTAGGGAACAAGCTGCAGGCCTGTGTTTAGGAGCTTGAGTTTCTCTCTAGCAAGCGTTAACCACGCTGCTTTTCTGCCCCTGCTAGAGGAGATGCCCTTGCTTCCTTACCCTCTGGGGGGGAGGGTGTGTGGACCTTGCAGGTGTCCAGAGGTACGTGGTTGGTTTGTAGGTTGTGTGTTGAGTGCAGCAGGTTCCTTTCAGAGGGGTGGCTGGGAGGAGGCACTGTCTGGCTGCATTTTACAGGGAAACACCACAATTTAAACATCACACAGAAATCCAAGCTGACAAAAGGACCTGCAGTCTCTGTTCTTGGGGTAACCAGCGCGGTCTGAAACTCATATTCCTGTGAGCTGTGAAATGACAGCCTGAGAACTTCCTGATGAGGTGCTGCCTGGTAACGTGAGCGTCAGCAGCACTAAAAGCCTCGCGGTTGTACGCAGGATAGTGGAAGCACATCATCCTCAAATCTCGCTTATCTTTGTTCTTAACTGTTGTAGCTCTGTGGTGGCGGCTGCCCCAGGGTCCAAGGCTGAGTCAGACTCTCCAGTTAGGGATAATGCTCCAAACAAAGTGAGGCTGGGCAGCAGCCCCTGCTTAAAGGGCTTAGTGTGATGCTCTGCTCTTTTACCTGGCTGTGTTTCCTTCAGTGAAATAATATTGCCTGGTGGGGAGGATGGGAGACATCAATCTTTAAATAACAGCAAGCCATGTTTATGAAACATCATTCGATTTCATGGCTATAATTGTGTTTAGAGGAACTTGGGGAGAAAGTTATTTATGCTTGTTGCACAATAAATTGAAGATTAAGCTCTGTGGCTGTGTGGGTTCTCTCAATCCAATCTGGGCTGTGAAGCGTTGGTTCCGGGGTGTCTTAAATGCAAATTCAGCTCTTTCCAGCGCTCGTGGAACACGGTGTTTTACTCCAAGTGGGATTTCCCAAAGAGGAACAGACCTTGCCTTGGGGATGTTTTGTACTCTCCTGCATGGTACATCACTGGCTGCTCCCGCAGTTTCCAGGTAGATGACGATGGCTGATACCCCTAATCATCACAGGATAACCTGCTGCACATGGTTCTGGTGCAGCAAAGAGCAGAGAGCCTGGGGAATCGGGGAAAATGAGCTCCTGGGCAAAAAAGTTGCGAAAAAAGACCTTTGTAACATTGGTCTGACCCAACCAAAGTGTGTGCTGCTGTTTCTTACATTACTGAGTTCTTGCAGTGTGTTTCTGCTGCCTGTGCTTTGTGTGTGCCTGGTTCTGGCAGCGAGTCCCATCCCTGGACACTCTGGAGCCTTTTGAGGAGTAAATGCTGTTGCTGTGTGATGGATCTCTACCCTGAGCCCTCTTTCTGCTGTGAACATCGTTCCTGTGCCTTTCCCTCTCTCTCCCAGGTCCAGTCTCTGTACAAGTAGGGAACAGAATTAGGGGCTGGAGCCATCCAGTATCGAGTGTTTGTATTTGCCCAACCAGGGTTTTATCTGTGCTGATGGGCTCCCCTCGTTGGAAACTTGCTTCCCCTGGAAACCATTTCAATTCTGTCCTCAAAAATGGCCTAAAATGCTTGTCCTGCAGCCTGTCTCTCTTGTCCTTAAATCCCTGTTAATGCTTCCCCTGTGCTTGCATTTTGTCCCCCCATGGTTCTGCTGAGACCAGACTTCCCTTTTGTTTTCTTTCCCTTCTGCCTTCCGCTAACGAGGCGTTTTTATGATTCTTCAGCATTCCGGGTGCTTTTGTGAAGTGCAGGTTAAAAGCACAAGCTGTTAATGCAACAAACGCTGCCGTGCTGTCTGTCTGCAAATGCCCAAGGGGAGCAAACTGGGACAGCTCCCGGCACGTCCCTCCTGCCCTGTCCCGCTAAGCCCCGTGCAGCCTCTTGCCCCTCACTGCCGTGTTTGCAGTGTTTGCCAGGACCATGCCATTGGGAAAGGGGGTGGCTGGCAGGGAGTGGAGGCTGGGCTGGGTTTCTGCCCTTCCCTGGGCAGTGGAGTGTCCGGCTGCACTTTGATCCCTGGAGGGAGGCTTGGCAGAGGCAGCTGGCGCTCTGCCCGAGCTGGGAACGGGCTCCACAGCACCCCTCGCTGCGTTCCCCGTGGGACAGAGGGTGGGAGCGTGTGGGTCAGGATGAGGCCCCTGCTCCGGGCTGCCTGCAGCCAGCTGCTGCCCCGGGGAGCTGGGCTCTGCGCTCCCAAGCTGGCTGTGACCACTATGGTGACCACCTCGCACCACAGCCTGCGGTCCCCGGCCCCTCTGGCCACCTCCAGCTCCCCACCCACTGCGTCCGCAGCGTTCCTCCAGCCCCTGGTCCCAGGGAGCAGAGCCCCCAGCCGCTGGAGCTCGCGGTTCCACGTGCCCCCCAGTGCCCTGCTCGTGGCACGGCCCGTGGGGGTCTGCTCCATGATGAGGCTTCCCATGCAGGCGTCGGCGGAGGGACTGGACGCAGCGTTTGTCGGTGTTCCGCTGGACACGGGCACGTCCAACCGGCCAGGAGCCAGGTAAGGGCCAGCCGGGGAAGCTGGAGCTTCCCTCTGGCCATGGGGCACGGCTCTCCTGTGGTGAGAGGAGTGCTGGGAACAATGCCTGGTGGCGTTTCCCAGCCGTGCCATCGCCCAGGTTCGGCCCGCGCCAGATCCGCGCCGAGTCCGCGATGGTCAGGAGGTACAACGGCAGCACCGGGGCGGCACCGTTCGACTCCCTGCGGGTGGCTGACATCGGGGACGTGAACGTGAACCTCTACAACCTGCCCGACAGCTGCCGCCTCATCCGGGAGTCCTACCAGGAGATCGTGGCCTCTGGCTGTGTGCCCCTCACCTTGGGTAAGGAGCCTGTGTCTCCCTGTCCCGCCAGCGCGTCCTGGCTCCATCCAGCTCCCTCTCCTTCTCCTCCCATCATCCGATCCAGACTTGGCAGAAGGCGAGCGGTGAATCCGCCCCCTGCGCAGGCTGTTGTGCTGTACCGTGGGTAAATTCACAGGCTCTCTGCTGAACAGAATGTTCTGTGATGCCTCTTGCTTTGGGTCAGAAATGAGGAGGGCGGTGGGTCCCCCTGTAAATACAACCAGCGACGTGTTTTTGGTGTCCTGTTGAGCAGGACCCAAAGCAAGGGCAGGTTTTGTCCCTTGTGTCCCTCCAGCTGAGCGAGCACCAGGCTTTGCACGAGGCCTGATTTGGATGCATGTTGAAATTTGCAGCTGTTACAGCTTATCATGAAGGAAGCAAGTGTGTGCAGTAACGAGGGGCAAGTCACCAGTTCCAGCGTCCTCAGAAGCTGGTCAAGTGTCCATTTGTAAGCCCAATCAAGGGTCCTGCTCCACAGACTGTCCCTGCTGGCAGTCCTGCATGTCTGGTCCTCTCTAGACAGAAGACCTGGAGAAGAGAGGACCCAGGAGAGGAGAGAGGAAGCAACCTGCACCTGGGAGTGTTAGTTTTCCTTTGGCAATGAAGTCCCGCATAAATAAGTGCAGGATAAAGGCAAAGAGGGAAAAAACGACTTGGGAACAAAAGTAATGAGTGCTGAGCAGCTCTTGTAGTCTGTTCCCCCTCTTCCCTGTGTCCTCTTGCAGGTGGAGATCACACCATAACATACCCAATCCTGCAGGCCCTGGCAGCAAAGTAAGTTTCTAATCCGGAGATGGAGAGAAAGGACGTGGGAAAGAGCCTCAGGAAAGCTCCTGGTTTGCTGTCCCTGCTGTTGGGGACANAAGGACGTGGGAAAGAGCCTCAGGGTTGGCAGGGCCACCATGCACGGGGACAGGACTAACGTGGCCACCTTGTCTGGGGCAGGCACGGTGCCGTGGGTCTGGTGCACGTGGATGCTCACACCGACACCGGAGACACGGCTCTGGGGGAGAGGCTCTACCACGGGAGCCCGTTCCGGCGCTGCGTGGAGGAAGGGCTGCTGGACTGCGGCCGCGTGGTCCAGATCGGCATCCGAGGCTCCTCCTATGACCCCGATCCCAACAAGTACTGCCGGGAACAGGTAAACTGATCCGCAGCCACCGCTGGGTGCTCTCCCTGCCATAAATACCACGTCGGTCATATTTACTCGGCTTCAACGGGGAAATTAAAGCATTTTTTTGCCTCTTGTTCCATGCCAGCGGCTTGTCCTGCGGGACAAGCACTCATGGCTTGCTGAGTGTCAGCTGAGCAGAGAGTAAAAAACTGTGTGTGGGGAGTGGAAGGTGTTTCCAGGTACGCTTCTGCAGCTTCGCCTTGGAATGAGGATCGTTCCCGGTAGATATTCCCCAGCAGGGCTGGGGATGCCGCTCACCTCCCCCCTTTCCCTAAGCAGGTGCCTGTGTGTCTGTGCTCCCGCAGGGTTTCCGGGTGGTCCCGGCTGAGGAGTGCTGGATGAAGTCCCTGGAGCCGCTGATGAGGGAGGTGAGGGCGCAGATGGGGGACAGGCCCATGTACATCAGCTTCGATATCGACGGGCTGGACCCCGCGTACGCCCCGGGCACCGGCACCCCGGAGATAGCCGGGCTCACGCCTGCGCAGGTGAGGGGGACACCGCTGCCCTTCCCAGGGGAAGGGGATGGTTTGCTCCCTTCAAAGGAGGTCGTTTCACCAGCACAGCAAAGTGGGAGTTTAGGGAGGCCAGGAAGTGTTTCCTTGTAGTGATGAGGAAGGGAAATGTGGAACTGATATGATTTGGTCTGTAGAGGTTGGGTTTCCTTACTGGAATATGGGGAAAGCAGAGCCCTGACCGGTCTGCTAGGTCAGATGTGTTTCTTGATCCCAAATCCATTTCTTCCCTAGGCTTTGGAGATTATTCGTGGCTGCAAAGGCCTGAACATAGTGGGGTGTGACCTCGTGGAAGTCGCACCGATGTACGACGTCTCTGGTGAGTCTGAAGATGCCTGAGGGCAAGACGAGTGCCTGGCACAGGCGGCTGGGGGTGAAAGCTGCTGGATATACACAGAGTTGTTCCTTTCTTTATCTTGTTTTTTTAGGCAACACAGCTCTCCTGGGGGCAAACCTACTGTTTGAGATGCTGTGTGTTCTCCCAGGAGTGAAGACACTGTGAGGGCAGTTCCCACCTGCCCTGGGGCGATGCTACTCCATGCCCTCCTCAGCCAGGCTTTCCATGTCCCCTTCCCTTCAGCTGGCTGCAGCCAGCATGGGCTTTGCAGCACAAAATAAATGCCATTTACCACTAGAAAAGGTACTTTTAAGCTGAGAAACTGTAGGGAACAGGCTACACACCCCATTTAACCGGGGTCTGGAGCTTTGCAGTTGGCCTGGGAAAGGGATAGCTAATGCCATTTTGCCTCTGGAATGACTCACCCAGCTCACAGGGTTCCTGGAGAAACTGTCACTGGTAAAAGGTTTGTCCCATTAGGATGTGGCAGCAGGACAATGGATGCAGAGGAAAGGAGGGCAGGAAGGGGGCCTGGGCCTCCTTGTGAGAGTAGGGGGATACTTGACTAGATTTCCTGCTGGTGGAATAACCAGGAGTTTCCTATGGCAGTTTAACGCTCCTGGATTTTCTGCGAGGACATGGAGGTGAGGTTAGCTTGTACACGGAGACGCAGAGCCACCTCATCACACATTAAAATAGTTTATTTTGGTTGCGAACCTGTAATCGTCTTAAAACAAAATGACATCAGTGCCTGTTCACAAATACAAAAACAAAACAAAAAAAAGAACAAACCAAACAAAAAAACCCCCCAAAATAAAAAAGACAAGTTTGCCAAATAAGTTAATTTCCCCCCCCTCCCAGTATCAAAAGTGCAAAATAGGTACCTAGTTTTCAGTCCTACTTGTCAGGCTGCGCTCGTGTCCTGGCTCCTGGTTGCTGTGGGGGAAGGGCAGAGACAGGGACAGGGAGGAGTTTGGGAACCGCCTCCACTCTGGGGCCTGCATCCCTTCGCCTCAGCTGCGAGCACCGTGCCATCGCTCGGATCTCACTAGGAAAGTGCACTAGGACCGAATTTCCTCAATCTTTGGATTACGAACCGCCACGCGCGGGACAGAATCGCACGCGTTCAGAAGATGCTGGGGGGTGACGGCTCACGGCTGCTGGGAGGGCAGATCCCTGGGTAAGCAGCTCTGACCGTGGTCTCAAGACAGCAAACACCTGGAGTGCCACGCTGGCACTACAGCCAACTAACCCAGGGGTCAGAGCAGCTTGGCTTTTGCTTCAACCCAAGCAAAAGTTTCCATAAAAATCCAGGAGCTGTGCTCCCGTCCAGCTGCAGCTGGCATGGGTGGACCAATGCAAGCACTCCCTCAGCTCAACTCCAGCTGAAAAGGGAGGCTACCTGTGCTAAAAAGAAAATAAACCCAAGGGTTCTGGCAGCGTGCAACACACACAAGGGATGTGAAGGCTATAAAGCCTTCTCCCCTTCCTCAGGGCAGGGCTGAATTCCCTTGCTGTAGCATAACTAGGCACTTCTTTTCACAAGTCGAGGCTTTTCTCCTTGTTTCTGCCTGGCTGAAGAGACAGCAGAAACACAGAGAGCATTCTTCTGCTTTTGCAAATGTTTAAGACATCATGTGGAGCCTTCTGCTGGGCTAAAACCTATTCCAGCCACATCCTGCATGGCAAGCTGTGGGACAAGTGCAGGAGTGCTGTGGTGATTGCTCCAGCCAGGTGGAAATCAAGTCTAGGAGCCTCAGGCTGGTGTTTCATTCCCCCTCTGCTCTCTGTCAGCACTGCCCGTGCACCTTCACAGGAGCTCCTCAGGAGCTCCTGGGCAGGGAGAAGACCTCACCTTCCTTCCTTCCTTCCCTCTACATCAGTGCCTCATTCTGCGGCCTGGAATCCACTGGGCTGGAATTAATTAACCTCATGTCGGGCTGGTTTGTAGCATTGCAGCCTTTATTTGAAGCACGTTTTACAGGGGGTCTGAGGTACCTGTGGGGGTGGGAGAATGCCAGGCTGCTCCCAGGATGGGGAAATGCAAGGCTTTGGGAGCAACTAGGGCATGTAGGAGTGCACTGACTGGAGCATTCCCGGCTTCTGTGTGGGATCGGCAGCTGGCTCAGGGGTTATTCCTACTGACTGGCTGCTCTGCTGAGATGGTAGCTAAGGTGGCAAGGGCTGAGTCTGGAATTACCACCACGAGCTCTCTGAGTGCGCTGTTGTGGCGAAGGCCACTGGCCCCCATCCCTGTGCTTTGGCAGTGCCGGAGCCTGACGGTGCCGCAGGGCTCCAGACCCTGGGAAGGCGCCAGCGTCAGCCCTGGAGCAGCGAAAAGGAAGAATAAATTTCACAGGATTTCAGTCCTGGCCATAAAGAGAAGCCCTGCTGCCTCGCTTGGTCACTCAAGGAGTGTTCAGCAGCTACGAGGCTGCTGCTTGTCCTCCCCCTGCCTTACCTGTGGCCACCCTTTCCCTGCGGTGTTGGAAGCGGCTGTCGGGCACTGCTACAGCAAAGCATCGTCCAAACCCTGTGCTGTGCAGCTGTTCTCACCTCACACACCCCCACTGCTTCCAAAAGAAGAAAGAAATACCCAAGCAAACAAACACAAAGCCACGGGAGCAGCCTGAGCGTGGAGAGATGGAGGTGTGGGGCAAGAAGGAAACGGGTGAGAGGCTGAAACCCAACATCTCAACCCGACTAAACCAAAGGAGCTTCACACGCACGCAACGGTCTGATGATACAGCACTTCTGGGGCAACATTTCAAGAATACAATCGTTGAAGGATGAGGTTCCTCGATACAAAGGAAGGTTGGTTTGTACTACAGCTGGAAGGGTGTTTGCAAGGAGCCCTGGTGACTCCCTGGCAGCTACGTAGAGTTTCTTTACACGTCTACTGGCTCATAGCAGCTCACGCCTACAATCTGAGGACGCAGGTAAAGTTATGGCTCTAGGATACATCGTCTAAAATCGACAGAAGCAGAAAAGGCATCTGAAAAATCAACATGACATTTAAATGGCTCAACGCTTTGACAGTATTTTACGGCCGTGCCCTTTTCCCTCCCCATTCCGGTTCAGCCGGTGAAGCTGCAGGTGGAACCATGACACGAGGAGCATGAAACATGCAGATCGCCCACGAGCTTGCACCATGGGGGAGTCCCAGCTCAAGTTTGCTACAAGGGAGATGGTCCTGACCGGATTCTGCATCACTTACCATGGGGAAAGCCGAGAGAGTACGACTGCCTGGTGGGAGGAGGCCTTTCGGAAGGGCAGGGCCTGGAGGGTCTGCAGGGTCTTGCCAGAGTTACACCATGCACCATGGGCTAAGCACACGGGGACGGGGAGGGAGAGCCGCGACCCCGCCTGCGTCACCGGCTGCGGCGGGTCCGGACCCGGGAAGCGGCGGCTTTCTTCACCCGAGGTAAAACAAGAGATGGGACGGGGCCGACTCGGGAAGCAGATGTGGCAGCACGGGAAGGACAAAACAGACTTCTTGGCTCTTCGGTTGTACGGCGTCCAAACGCACGGCGGGGCGGTGGAGGGCACGTGGGTGCACTTGGCTGCGCTCCTGGGCTCCTGGGCCGGAGGTGTGTTCTAGTTGCCGGCCCCAGGAGAGGTCATCTAAAACCTAAGGTCCATTCATCACGCTTGTTTGAGTATTCCTGGAAAGAGCTGTCCCTTGTCATCTTCATAAAAAGTTTGTCCCTTAAATCTCTGTAAAATCCCTCAGTCTAGTGCGGGCCACGAGGGGATATAGAACCTCTGTAGGGAACCCTCTAGAAGGCGTTCCATCCAAAAGGACAATTTGTGTAATTTGTTTTTAATGGATCTAGATCCCGGGCTGCAGGAGGGTTTCCCTCTGGCTTCCGCATGTTGTAAAGCATCGTAATCCTCGCACGATCCCAGGGTTCCCCCCTCGTCCCCTGATCTGTGAGGCTTAAAGAGGCAGAAGTATTTCTTGTGGCCGTTCAGAGCCAGGACATAGCCCGTGTAGTCACGCTCGAGGAAATGCTTGTCGTACTGGTTTGGGATGGGGGCTGCATCCTGTGCAAACTCCAGCAGGTACTCCAGCCACCCTCGGTGCTTGTCCAGGCTGAGGAAGGAGAAGTGAAGAGAGCTGCTCCTAGGGGAGGAGCAGAGAAGACAGTGGGATTAGCACGTGTCCTGAGTCTGGCTGGATTCCCACTGGACAGGTAAGGAATTGCCAACAAGGGCAGGGCAGTGCTGTGTTGCTGCAGCTCCCTTTTCAGCTCAGCGTGTGCAGCACTGTCGTGCTTTCTATTTGTCAAAACACAGGTACAGCCAAAGTGGCACCAGCACCTGACCCCTCTGGCCACCATCACCCAATCTGGCTGGGAACGGCCTCTCGGTTTTTGGTAGCTCATTGCCACTGATGAAGGCAGAGGCCGCTCGCTTGCCAGAAGCGTTCACTCCGGGCAGTGGAGCTGACCCCACTCCTCACATGTCACCAGAGCAGCATCACACAAGTGGCAAACACAGCAGCAGAAGCCCAGGAGAGGGCCCAGCCTACCCTGTGAACGTGTAGACTTCCAGGGCAAACTTCTGGAGCAGGGGGGTTTTGGTGGAGTTGGACAGGATCAAGACGACGTTCATGTGCCCTGGCCTCAGGCGCACCAAGTTACTGGTGTAGTTGATGTCCGTGAGCTCAGTCACCTCGACAAAGCCCTTTTTGGGAATCCTGCTGCAACAAAAACACCGAGTGAAAGGGGAGCAAGGGAGTGGGAGCAACTGAGGATGGAGAAACTGTGAGTGTGTTCACCAGCCCATTATGCCAAGCCATCCCTGTGCCCTGTAGCCAAAGCCAGTGTAACTGGTGCAATGGCTTGGTTTGGATCTCCCTCAACGAGTGTGTCAGACCTTTACCTGTCCCCTGAGGATGCTGTCTTGGGCAGACTTGGTGGGAATTGTTTGATAATCAGATTAGTGTCCCCCTGTCCTTGCTGGCTGTGCATTAATCCTCGTTCCTTGCCGCGCCCGCACTGCCCCGCACAACAACTGCACTATGCCCGTGCAACTTCAGCACTTCTCTGCTTGTCACTAACCCTCCCTGCACAGGTGCTCCCCGAGCAACGCTTCTGCAGAGAACATTCTGGAGAAGTTAGAGGGGGAACCTGTTACTCTCTTTGCTGAAGCTCGCGTCGTTCTTCTCCGTCTTTGCGGTGGTTTCTTCTTTCCCTGAGGGTGGAGAGTCCCTTGTGTCACTCGAATCACTGCAGAGGAAAGGTGATTTTGTGTGTGTTTAAGGCCTTGGGTTGGACTGAGGAGCTATCCCTGAGGGCATTTTCATGTGCACTCACCTGAAAGCCTGAACAATAACAGTGCCAAAGAGAATGAAGAGCGCGGAGAAGAGCAAGGACAGGAGTGGCATCATTTCTCGCCTGAGGGGAAGATGTGCAAGCAGCAGTCAGGTCTGTGAGTTCACATTTTCTGCCTCAATTTCAGTTCCTGCCTACGTCAGATAACACTGTGTGCCTTCCCCAGAAACTCAGATTGTTTCTTGGCTCTTAAAGACAATCAGGTTTTTGAGTGCTGCCCTGCTCCCACCCAAAAGGAGGCTAAAATTTGGTCTGTTTTAAAATAAGATGACAGGGAAGCAGTGAAAACCAACAATGGATGCCCAATCCATACCAGTTACTGTGAAACAAACTGTCCCAGCAGTCTGAGATGTAGTCCAGCGTGGAGTAGAACCATCGGACAAGGAACATCTGTTTGAAAAGAACGAAAAGCAAAAAACAAATGACAAAACTGCTATAAAGAGCCCCAACAGGTTCAGAGCACGCCAGGAGCTTCCTTCCGTAAGCAAGAAATCTTGTAAGAGTCTTGCCTTGGTATTTTAAAAGATAAATAATGCCTTTGAACAACCTTAATGGGACTGTCTGCAAAGGTAACAGGGATGTCGGGCACCTGGGAAGGCTGAGCACTTACAGGAGCGAGCTCATCGTTCAGGTCTGCCACGACGGTCTCTGATGAGAGAAGGCCGGGGTCTGTCCTCAGCTGGTCCAGGAGATCCAGGAGGATGAAGTTGTCCTCTTTGCTGCCTTGCCAGGCCTCCTCCAAGGCTTTGTAGGCAATCTTCCCTGCGTTATTGCGTCTCTCCAGAATGACCACCTGGATGAGCCAAGAGCATGGCAGATGTCAGAGAGGAAGGGGTTTTCTTTTTTCTAGACAGATGATTCATTTCAAACCACTGCCCAGAATTAGGTGTCAGATCAAGGTACAGCATCAATTAAATGACAGGCTAAAAGAAGAAGGGATTAAAAACATAAAAGGAAACCCTCACAGCTGATCTTCCACGATACTTCTCCTCATCCATCAGCAAGGCGTCCGCAAATTCCGGCTGCCGATCGCTGTAGATGTGCACAAACTTCAGCGTGTCTTTTGTGTTGGCCACAGCAAAAGTCAAAAAGGCCTCATAAGCCTCGGCAAACTTCTCTCCTTCCCCGGTAAGCAAGACCACGCAGTGCCTGGGTGACACAACGAGATGGGGGATTAAGAGCCACTCTGGAGGTGAGAGGGAATGACCAACCCCTTTCCTCTTGCCAGAACAATCCTGATGAGCCAGAAACCTCTCTGACAGTGTGCATATTGGGCATGATCCAATGCAGTCATTGCTCTTTTCCCTCAGAATCAAACCAGAAGTGACTCTAGGAGCAGCCCCAGAGCCTTGGGAAACAAAACAGGGGGATGTGTTGCTTACTTCCGCTGACGGTGAGACTTCTTCACGGGACACAGCTCCTGGAACAGCCTCTGGCTGGTGAGTCTGGCCACCATGAGGAACTTATTCTGGGAAAGGAAGTCATCAATGAGCTGCTTCTTCATTTCTCGTGCCTGGCAAGGACAAAGAAAGCAGGAGTCAGAACTGAGCAGGAAGAGGAGGAAACAGCTGTCAGATGTTCCTGGGGAAGGCTGCCAGCCCTTGTGGTCCTCTGTGCAATCACCCAAGATGTTTAGAGGCCCCAAGACTGGGAATTTACATGTGTCTGCCCTCCCCAACAGGTTGGAGTCCTCCAAGCTTCCCATGTCCTAACACTCGCTCCCTCCAAAGCCTGAGTTTAAGCTGAGAACAAACACTCTTCCTCGAAACTGCACCACTGACCAACCTCTCATCGCCAGCTCGGTCAGAAAAGCTCCGTGCCCATTTTCCCTAAGCTCTTGGAGAGGGCTCTGAGTGATACCTGCACAACGTCAGCGGGCCGGTCGATGTGCTCCTTGAAGATCATCATGGTGGGAGTGTAGACGTTGATGTTGTACTGACTGGACAACTCTTCGGTGCCTCGGAGTCCGACGTACACGTAGCCAAAGGACAGGTAATCTCGGTAGGCAAAGGCCGTCAGCTGCGTGGGAGGAAATCCCCAGCACGTGTTTATGTTACAGAGTGAGCATTTTCTGCCCCGAGTGCCCGTGGTGACTTTGCTCCAAGAACACATCCCGCTGTTTGAATGCCATCGGATGCGCTGTGAGAGGTGCAATCCCTTCCTCTCCCTCACTGAACCACATTTTGTGTCCTCTTAGTTGTTGTGCCTCCGCAAATCCACAGCTTTATTTACAGCCTGACATGTTGTAGGGTAGCAGGGGCTTCTTAGGAAATGGGATTTTCAGTAACCCAAATTAGATATGCCACAAACATCTCTCATTCCCAACCAAGGTTGTGCACCTGTGTCGCTGCTATGTCTGAAACACACCTGCACCTTCACACCCACCACGGGTAACTGTGTCAGGACAAAGAAACAGACTGCTAACAAAGCTGGTCACCTGGCCATGCTATTTCCAACCAGCATAAATCACCTGCCTCTCCTAGAACCAGTCACGGGTGTCTGCAGGCATCAGTCCACCTCTGCTCACAGCAGGGGCATGTTTTCTTCTGGAACACCTGGATTTATAAGCAAGTCAAGAATGCAGTGAGAGAAATGACATTACCTTGTATAACAAGGGCACAACTGGCATGTGATCGAACAGCAGCACGTGGGGCTTGTTGTCCTTCTTCCAGTCGGACAGAAAGCGGATGTAGTTTTTATCTGTAATCTTTAGAAAGAACCGGAATGTTATTTCAGCCTCTGAGCTGTCAGACACTGCCAACGCTCTGCAACGAGGTGTCTGAACCAGGACTGAGCCTGAAAGAACTGTCCAGGTGTTGCAGGAAGCAGACTGTGGGTTGGTCTTCCCACAACGTATTCCTGATTAATGAATGAATTAAAATCATCACTCTTGACCTCCCTCAGCCCTCTTAGTTATTGCAGCCTCTGTCGATGCCATTGCCAGTCAATGCCAACAGCACTGTTATTCTCCTATTTGTTGGGACCATATTCTTTATATATATATATATGAAATGGGAAGCCAAGGGTTAAAAGGCACCTGTGATCTCCATTAAACCTGCTCTGTTTCAGGTGTGATACCTCTCAGAAAGGACATAAATGGCTGCATTTACTGTAGAAAGGGAAACAGGCCCTATTTTCGGGGCGAAGAGCCCAATAACTCCAATACCCAGAGGACAAGTCAAGAGTCCGTTGGGGAAAGTGGTCCCTGGTGAAGATCCCAAGGGAAAATGAGGTGAGGTGAACAAGGCCACAAGAGGAGGGCAGGCAGGTGAGAGTGCTGTGGGAGCTGACCCAGCCACACTGCACTGAAAGGGGCAGTGGGCATTTCAGGACTCTGCCAAAAATCACCAGAATGCTGAAATACAGGAATATTTTATCAGTTAGGAGGTTTACTTATGACTGTGAAAGGCCTCATGCTGCCAGCTCCAGTTTCAAAGGTCTGAAAGAAAACTGGACAAAACAAATCGTACTGTGTGTCAGTGAGTTTTAGCAGATGTGACCTATGAGGTAGCGAGTGGTCCCGAATTTGCTGGATGCAATGCTGAGAAAGGAGGAGGGAAGTGAAACCCAGCAGGTTCCTGTGCTAGGGATAGCTTGGGTGGAGCCCTGGCAGCTGTGGGGTGTCACAGCTTGGGGCAGCTGGCACTAGAATCACTGGTGTGGGAATGCTTCTGACAGCTCCAGGGTTTGGAGCTTCATGACACAGATCAGCTTGGAGCCCGAATGAAACAGATCAGCAGCCGAAACAGCCAAGGAGAGAGGGATCCCCAGGCAGAGAGAAGAAGCAGCATCTGACACCTCTGCTAAACCTACCTTTTCAACAAGATTCCCTGGCAGAAGGTTCTCCACGAATTGCCGCAGGTTCTCCCGAACGATGGCGTTGTGGAAGAAGGTTATTTTCCCGTTGATGAGCCCCAGCAGGGTTGGAGTGCTGTGGGCACCCAGATGATGGGCAAGGCGCCGTTCGTACCCCGCGTGAACGACGCCGATTCCTGCTCCTGGAAAAGGGGAGCACCAGGTTCACCTCAAAGATCCCCAGCAACCCAAATGCCCAGCGGAAAACTGATGACCTGCTCCTTTGCCCAGCACCCTGCTTTGGAGTTAGGAATGTTTGGGAAACCATTAGGATAAAACCCTGAGGAAATCTACAGGTTAAACTGGGTCACACAAAGCTGAAGGCAACCACTGCAGCCTCACCGGGCGAGGGACACACACCCAACCCCAACAACCTCATCCTTACCCAGCGCCTCCAATTCCTGAGCAACTTCCTTCCACACGGGCTCGATGTGGATGCAGCTGAAGCACCAGTCTGAGGTGATTTTAATGAGGTAAGGTTTCTTGAAACTATCCGGCACGATTTCATTGATGTAGTGGGAAAAGTGGAGCAAATACTTCTCGTCGGAGGTGTCGCGCCTCTCCGAATTGAAAGGGAAATGGAAGAAGGACTCGTCAAAATAGAAGCCGTCGTGGAAGCGGTGGAACTGGCGATGCTGCTGCTGAGCAAAGCCCTGGCTTTCCCCGGCATCTCCATAGCGATCAAAGTTCGCCCTCTTTTCCTCGTTGGAGAGAATCTGGAAAGCAAATGATAGAAAAATGATTGCCTGAAGCCATGCGGGGGGAACTGCCCTGACCGTAATCCCTTAGTAAACAACGTAAGGAACGTGCAGCCTTGCCGCGCATCAGAGGGATGAACATTTTGGAAGAAGGAAATCCTTCTAGGCTCACTGTGGTAAATAAGGGTAAAAACCCCTCAAAGCCCAAAGAAAAGGAGCCCCTAAATCCAGACTGCTGCACCCTCTTCCGTCACCAACAGCTCCTTGGGTCTGAACATCCTGTGCTCTGAGCACAAATGCTCTTTTCTGGAGTGGCTTTTGCTGGTCTCTCTTTGAATCTGGAGGGTTCAGAAAGTGCCAAAAGTTTAACTGAGCAGCCAGAAGCCCTGCAGAGAAACTGCATTATTTAGCAGGGAAATAAGGATTTATTTTGATTTCCATGGGCTTGGCTGCCACAAACTGGGGCAACCAATCTGCATAACAACATGCAAATAACTACTGCTAAGAATAATTTGAGGGGACCAAAGCCCTGTGATGATTAATGTTGCTTACATCACCCCAAAATACTTTTATGTATGTGTGACACAGTCAAGACGCTGCCCAGCTGGGCAGGGATTGGGGAATACCCACTCCTTCCTCCTTTGAGGCTTTTTAACAAAAACAGGGCAGACCCATAGCAAAGTATTTGCAGCAGAAACCATGCTGGTGACTCCAGTGGCTGTGTCAACAAAGCTGAGCAAACCTTTTGGGTGGGTAATGTCCACCTTCACAGGGCCAAGCACCTTTCCCACACAGAAATACCCAGGAAGAGCACAAAGCCATGCATGGAAAAATAATGTCACACAGCAGGAGTTTACAGGAAGCATGTGTTACCTCGTAGGCCTTGCTGATCTGGATGAATTTGTCCTCTGCTCCCGGGTCCTTGTTTTTGTCAGGGTGCCTATGGGGCAGAACCAGAGGAAAAGGGGTCAGTGAGGGGCACGGGGAGCTGTCGGCTTCTGTTTTGAGGTGAGGAGGACATGGGCAGTGAGGGCGTGCAGCGACATCCCCGAGGCTGAGATCAGATTTATACCCAGCACGTGCTGTCCCTGCCCAAGCCCCATCCCAAAACGCAGCACTGGGATGTGTGCTGTGTGCCTGTCCCTCTGCTCCATCCCCAGCAGCCTGAGCCCAGGACACAGAGCCTGTCTCCTTCACACCAATGCCTCCCTTGGCTGCTCTGCCCTACATAACTACCAGGTTCTTCCCTAAATCGCCTCCTGCCACGGCCTCGGGGATGTCTCACACAGAACAACACGGGCTCTAAAAGCTCCAGGTAATTTTATTCATTTCATTTCTATGCCTTAAGCCTGCCCCTCACCACACACCACCTGCAGGAGGGGCGTGACATTTGAATATCCAACACATTTCCTTCCACAGCACAGGGACTGAACTGCCCTTGGACATCGCGGTATCAAGCTGAGACTTCAACCCTTGTGTATTAGAAGTTCCCAGGGAGAAGTTTTTCTCCCCACAGCCAGACTCCAAGAAAACTTTTCCCCCCATCACTTGACTCTGGGAGAACTTTTTCCCCTTGACACCAGACTCCAGGAGAACTTTTTCCCCCCATAGCCAGACTCTGAAAGAACTCTCCCCCCACAGCCAGACTCTGGGAGAACTTTTCTCCCTGCAGCCTGATTCTGGGAAAACTTTTTTCCTTTGTAACCAGACTCTGGAAGAACTTTTTTCCTGTAGCCAGACTCTGGGAGAATTTCCCCTCTATAGCCACACTCCAGAAGAACTTTTCCCTCTGTAGCCAGATTCCAGGAGAACTCTTCCCCCATGGGGAGACTCGGAGAATTTTCCCACCCTAGCCAGACTCTGGGAGAACTTTTTTCCTTTGTAACCAGACTCTGGAAGAGCTTTTTTCCTGGAGCCAGACTCTGGGAGAACTTTTTTCCTTTGTAACCAGACTCTGGAAGAGCTTTTTTCCTGGAGCCAGACTCTGGGAGAACTTTTTTCCTTTGTAACCAGACTCTGGAAGAGCTTTTTTCCTGGAGCCAGACTCTGGGAGAACTTTTTTCCTTTGTAACCAGACTCTGGAAGAGCTTTTTTCCTGGAGCCAGACTCTGGGAGAACTTTTTTCCCCTCGTAAGCAGGCTCTGAGCGAACTTCTCCCCCCGCAGCCAGACTCCCGAGGGTTTTACAGCACGCATCGCTGGCACGGAGCATCAACGCGTCTCTCCCGGCCTGCGAGGAAGCCGGGGCGCACAGCCAGGCCGGGCGCCTCACGCCACCACGGCGGCGGGGCCTGGTGGACCGAGGCCGGGATCCCCTCACGGAGCCGGGCGGAGC
>WEIT01040733.1:22655-40899 GCA_013389985.1 Dryoscopus gambensis | reverse complement strand
GGCCCGGCTGGTGGCGGCGCTGCGGGTGGAGCCGCTCTGGGAGCCGCTGGAGCAGCGCGGGCTCTTCACCCGGCCCATGCTGGAGGAGCTGCAGGTGGGCCAGGGAGCGGGACACTTGAGCACGGGGCGTGGCCCAGGGAGGGTCCGTGTTCCCTGAGAGCCGGGGACGGGCATGGCGGGGCAGCTCCTGCATCCCCTGAACCCAGGTGACAGGCCCGAGGGAGGATCGCATACCCCTTGAGCCCCGGTGACAGGCCTGAGGGGTGGCCCCCACGTCCTTTTGGGCCCAAAGGGGGAACCCATGTCCCTTGAGCCCCGGTGGCAGGTCTGGGGCGTGGTCCCCAAATCCCCTCACTCTGGTGACAGACATGGGAGGGATTGTCCTGTGTCCTCCCAAGTCCAAGGGAGACCCCAGGTCCCTCACCCTGGTGACAAGCTCATAGGGGAGCTCTATGTCCCTTTAGCCCCGGTGACAGGCCCAAAGGGATGGCCCTGTGTCCCCTCACTCTGATGACAAGGCCTGGGGTTGGTCCTTGTACAGATAAGATGTCTGAGAACCCCTCACACTCGTCCCTTCTTGTCCCCAGCCCCAGGCAGTGCCAGGTGTAGGGTTTTCTCTTTGCGTCCCCATCCCAGTCTGGTGACACCCTTAATGTGTTCCTGTTTCTCCCTTGGTTACAGGTGACAGGCCTGGGGGTGTTGTACCCCATCTTACACACTGGTGACAGCCCAGGACTGCCTGTTTGTCCCCAGGGGCCGGGCTGGGGGTGCTCCCTCTCCCCCTTTCCCTCTAGACCCTGCCGCAGGCTGCGTGTCCCAGTGGTGACTGCTGTTGTTGGAGGGAGGTCAGGGCTGGGGGTCTGGTAGCTGCTGGGGGTCTCTGTGACTATTTCCACTGGGTTTTGCTGTTGTTTACACCGTGTCCATGTCTGGGGTGCAGATCCCACCTTCCCTCGCTCAGAGCAGTCAGAAGAGCTACCCAGGCACTGCATGAACACCTGTTGTTCTGGGTTTTTCTCCTCTGCAGAGCGCTGGCAGCCGAGGAGAGCAAGCCCGGCAGCTGATCATTGACTTGGAGACTCGAGGGAAGCAGGCTTTCCCTGCCTTCCTCTCCATCCTGAGGGACACCGGGCAGGGCGACCTTGCCGAGATGCTGACCCAGGAGTGCGAATCCCGGCCGGTGCCGCCGCAGCTGCCGGACCTGCGGCCCGTGGAGCTGGAGCTGCGGGAAGAAAAGCAGCGTAAAAGTCAGTGTTGAGGGTGTGGTGTGTTTCTGGCAAATAGTAGCATAAGGGGGTGGCAGCTGAGATCCCTCTCACTGTGAACAAGAGTCTGGGAAGTCATGATTTGTATTATCCTGGTAGAGGTGACTGTTGGGAGGATCATGGAATCCCAGAATGGTTTGGTTGGGTTGGAAGGAACCTTAAAGCTCATCTCATTCCATCCCCTGCCATGGGCAGGGACAGCTTCCACTATCCCAGGTTTCTCCAAACCCCAGCCAGCCTGGCCTTAAACACTGTCAGGGATGGGGCCTCCACAGCTTCTTGGGGCAGCCTGTATGTCTTGCTTTCCAGCAGTGGAAGCTTTTGAGCTCAGAGTCGTTCTCTGTGTTTTTGTCCCATGTCATTACAGATGTGACCCCTCACGAACGTTTGTCTATCCCAGTCCAAGCCGAGAGCGAAAGACCTCGAATACCTCCTGTGCCAGCCCGGGGTAAGCCACATTCCAGGCTCTCCTAGAGATACAGCATGCCAAAGGCTCATTTCCAGCATGGTGGGAAGGGGAAATTGATATGGGTTGGGGAAAATGTGAACTCTAGGAGTGCGGTCCCGCTGTGGAGTGTGGTGAGCTAAATCCTGTGTTTGTTGTGTGTTGTAGGTTCAGCTGTTGACAAGAGGAGCCGTGACCTGGTTAGTATTTGAGTAGGCTGAAAGTGTTCCCTACTGGGCAAAAGCTCTGTGCCTCATGGATGACTCCAGAAAATATCTCTGGAAGAGCTGGTTCTCATTTTGTGTTACCTGAGCAATTGCTCCGAGGCCGTAACAGGGCCGATGGTCTCGGAGTGGGTCAGTCATTAGCCAGATCCTCCTTAAGATTACCACAGCAATGACACAAATTCTTGGCTCCTTGTGGTGAGGTTTGATGATGATGCCTAAAAAAAATTCCCAGGAATTTCAACTTGCTGTCGGAGATGCTACAGATAAAGCAGCAGCCGGTTTCTCACAAAGGTTTTCCCCAGTTTAGTGGGTTGTTTTGTGTGCCCGGCTGCTGCTGAGAACATGTGTGTGGAGAATGGGTGCTCCTACCCATCCCTAGGTCTAGAGAAATGAAAAAGCTGGGAAACGAGCCACTTTAAGGACTCTCATTTCTCACTGGCATTGTATCCTGCAAAACCAGCCAGCAAGCGCTTGGAATAAGAGGAAGTTTAATTGTGAAATGTCCCTGCCAGGTTTATGAGATGAAAGCGGATCCCTGTGGACACTGCCTGATCCTCAATAACGTCAATTTCTCCAGAGACTCGGGTCTGTCGACCCGAGAAGGCTCCGACATCGACTGTGAGAAGCTGGAGAGGCGCTTCAAGGCCTTGCGCTTCACCGTCCTGACCCGGCGCGATCTGAAAGCCCAGGTGAGGCTGGTTGTGTCCTGCTAACACGAGGGATGAGAAGTGAGCCCCTGGAAGCGATGGGAATGCTTTAGGGGATGTGTCTCATGTTGGCAGCATGACGAAAACCCCCCACTTGCATCCTCTTACTTTATTGTTGTGCTGTGATTGCAGAAGGAGAGAGGGCCTTGCGCTTTTTCACCCCTCTGCCTGAATGTTGAGCCCTGGTTGTGATTTGTGGGGAATTGGTAAGGCCGTGTTTTTGGGCTAGCTTGGACAGCTGTGTGATGTCTGTCTCTGCCATCCTTGGCTGTTACTGGAAGCGTTTTTATATCTGAAAGTAAAACATGATTCTCTGCTCACCCCCCGGCTCCCAGTCAGAAGCAGCGGATTTCAGCAGATCAATCATGTGGAAATGTGTTGTGGTTTGTGGTGCTGTGTTGTAAGGAGTGCAGAGAGGTGAGAAATCTGTGTGATTAAAGCAGCCAGTGTTAAATAAGGGCAGAGACACAGAAATACTCTCTGCCATGGCTTTTCCCAGCTGTATTTGGGGTTCATGTTATCCTGTGGCAGAGATTGACCAGCTCCTTCCACATGGCCGCGCAATCAGAGCAGGGCCTGGCAGTAACCTGTGGCTGAGATATGGTTCAAAAACTCTCATTGCCATGTTTTCCACACAGGAAATGGTTTTGGAGCTGCAGAAGCTGTCACGGCAGGACCACAGTGCTTTGGACTGCTGCGTCGTGGTCATCCTTTCCCATGGCTGTCAGGTGGGTTTGTCCCATCTCTCCCTGTGTTCCTTAGGCGTGGGAAGGGGTTGATTCCCTGTCCTGTGGTCTCACACAGGGTGAGAGGGAAGTGGTCTGTCGAAACCTTCTGTTTCTGCCACTGCAGCACATTTCAAAGAGTCACAGCCTTATTCTGGGTTAAAGAAAACAGGAGCTTCTCTGGCGTAGTCTGATCCAGTGGTGCCAGGGGACAAGTGTTTTCCATTTTGAAAGTTGGGGCTAATGATTTGAACTGAAGGGAGGTCCCACTCAGCCTCACGCTGTGGTCATTCAGTCCTTCCTGTTGTCCAGCTCTGACAGGGAGATGCTATTAGCAGTAAAGCCTGTTTATTCCAAGTCAGTTCTTGAAGGATGAGGAGAGGCATTTTTAGGAAAATGGTGTATGGTGTGTGCCCGTTGTCCCAGAGGATGAACTCCTTTGCTGGAGGAAGGAGTTGGATGATAGAAGTTGGATTGCTGGGTTTTTGTGCATTTCAAATGACTCCTGGGTGTCCCCTCGCCCTGACTTGGCCGCAGGGATTCCCACAAACACCAGGGTTTGTTCTGGTGCCTTTAGGCCATGAAGCAGCTGATGGGAAAGGGGCTCCCTCGGAACTGGCCTCGCCTTCCGTGTCACTAGCTCCTGCATTTTCCTCTTGCAGACGAGCCATGTTCAGTTTCCCGGAGGCGTTTACGGAACGGATGGAAAACCCATTCCCATAGAAAAGATTGTGAACTATTTCAATGGGTCCAATTGCCCGAGTTTGAGAGGAAAACCCAAACTCTTCTTCATCCAGGCCTGTGGTGGAGGTGAATCTTTGTGTTGGCTCCGGTAGCACTGGGCTGCAGAGATGTGGTCAGGCTGTGGCTTTGGCTCCCTTTCTGTTTGTCACCTGCCCCTCTCTCCAGCTGCCTTCTCACCCCAGCTGCCTCTTCTCTTACCACGTGCTGAGAGGCTGCTCCAGCTCTTCACACAGAGTGAGGAATTTTGTATAAACCTCCAATGACTTTGACTCAACCAGTGCAGCCGAACGGCCAAAAAGCCTTATTTTGTTCTAGGGCCTTTGTCCTTTTCTTTCCCCATCTTTTCTTAACGTTGGATGTACAACCGTGAATTGCTTGGGTGGGATGAACATCAGGAGCTGTCTTGTTGCTGCTTTTTTCAGAACAAAGAGATCAAGGCTTTTTAGTGGATTGTGATTCACGCGAGGACGAAGCTCCTGGGGGTTCTTTGGAATCGGACGCGACCCCGTTTCGGGCTCCGTCGGGTAACGTGGATGAGCCCGACGCCATCGCCTGTTTGCCCACACCCAGCGACATCTTGGTTTCCTACTCAACTTTTCCAGGTGAAGCAGCCTGTGCAGATCCTTTGCTGGGCATGGGGCAATTAGCAAAACAGTCGGAGCTTCATGGCCAAAGTCGGGGCGCTTCAGGACAACACGGCTCTGTTGGAGCGGCAGGAACTCGTTGGGATGAGAACAGCAGATGAGTTTTGGCATAACATTCTCCTTTCTCTGAAGGCTTTGTCTCCTGGAGGGAGAAGTCGAGTGGCTCGTGGTATGTGGAAACGCTGGACAGTGTGCTGGAGCAATATGCCCATTCAGAAGACCTGCTGGACATGTTAGTGAGGGTAAATGTCTTTTTTTTCCTGCTTTTTGTGGATGAAGGAAATAGTCAGGGCTGTGATCAGTTGGGCCATGGAGGCTGACACCCAAAAAAAGGAGTGAGGATACTGAGAGTTGAGTTTAGGGATGGGCTAACTGGAGGTACTGCAGAGAGATTTAATTACAAAGAAAGTGTCTGGCCTCAATCTGCCAAAAATCACTAGAGGTTCCTCCAGTGAGGAGCAGTCTTGGCAATACAGGCTTTAATCCTTCTGAGGAAATTGCTTAAAAATGTCATGGCTTGTCCTATCCAAGCTGATGGGATTTGGGTGCTGCTGTAAGCTTGTCCTGGGGGTGGAGGAGCACAGTGCACGAGGATATGGAACGAGTCTGGCTGATGGATGTCTTCCTTTGTGTGCCTTGCTGACTCAATATTGCCAAAGTTGGGTACAAGCGTAGGTGCCCCAGCCACTTTTTCTGTTCTCCATGGGCAGGAGAAAAGTGCAGTGTGGAGGGAGAGAGGACTTACAGAACCCCCTTGTTGTTTTCTGGTCGTTGTGGTGCTTCTTTGGCCGCCTTGGCACGGCAGCCGTTGATTTCAGGGGGTGGGGAGAGCATCCTGTTCCTCAGCCTCTCTCCTGTTCCCAGGTGGCACACGCTGTCTCTGCCAAGGGGAGGTACAAGCAGATCTCGGGATGTTTCAATTTCCTCCGTAAAAAATTCTTCTTCGCGTGTGACTGACACGTGGGCTCGAGCCCCCTGCCACGCGCTGGAGATACTTCCTGTGGCTGAAGGAAATCCGTGCCCGCCGCGACTCGGCGTCTGTGGATTTTGTCTGTGTGCCCAGATGTTTGTCTGGAGAAATGTGAGCTGCGAGCACTGTCTTTGCCGTGGAGTAGAGATGAGATGGAGATTGTGCTGTGCCGATGGGAAATGTTGTGGGTGGGGCGGGAAATCCCTTTGCTGGAGCACGGAGCCAGAGGAGAGCACTTCTGGCTCATCACGACACGGCCACGCTCGGCCTCGGAGTGTTTTTCTTTGCTGATCACGATGTTTGTGTCCTGTGCTGTCCGGGTAACTGATTGATGGGATCAGGGCCTGATGTTCAAGTGAAACGGGATGAGTTTTGCACTCAGTGTTTCTAATAAATGCAGTTAAAAAGCAAATCTTTGGCTGTATTCCCTTGTCTGTTCCATCTCCTCATTGCCGTTTCAGCACCTCCTGAAGGTTCCTCTGAAGTGGGAAGAGTAGGAACCTTCACTCGTGTTTGCTGGTTTTGGGTCATTTATAATGTGGCTGTGCCAGCCTATGGAACAGGCATCCTACTTTTCAGAGTCAGTCAGGAGTTACAGCAGGAAACTGATGAGGGTTCATTGGAATATCAGAGCTGAGGTAAAGTATCTGAGGAGCTGCTGTGGTGATGGCCTTGGGTCAGAAATCCTGCATCTTTATTGGATTTTGAGGGGGGAGAGCATCCTTGGAGCCACCCTTGGGAAGTGCAGAGGCCTTAGGGTAGGTCTGTGCTAAGGAGTGCTTGTGGATTCCCAGGGAACCTGGGAATATCCAATCTGCTTTTGCAGTCACTGAGTATTTCCATGCTCCTTTGGGAGCATTTTAGGTGCATTGAGGGTGCTGCTGGAGGGAGCCAGGGCTGCCCTGAGCACCACAAGGAAGGCCCAGCTGGAGCTGGGGTGTGGCTGTGGTGGCCTTGCCTGTGCTCAGGGGTTTGTAAGAGCTCATGGTTGTCTCCTTCCCCATTCCCCATCCCCATCCCCTGAGGGAGTGGGGTTCTGGGTTGCCCTGTCCTGTCTTGGCTGGTTTTGTACCCAGCACCTGGATGTGCAGGTGATCCCAGGGCTGATCCCATCTCCCCTGGACCTGTTCTCCTTTGGGAAAGGTGACCCTGCACTCTTCCCCTTGTTTATTTCCCCAGTTCTCTCAGTAAGGGGGCGTTGGGACTGGGGTGTCCCAACCGGGCTGGGGTGGGGGTGACTTTGTGCAGAGATGGCTCAGCCTTGTCCCTTTCCTTCTTTCCATGACATGGGCTGCAGTGGCTGCCCCTTCCCCAGGGCATCCCTGGCAGAGGTGAAAGCAGAGTGGGAGCACTCTGCCAGCACAGGTGGTGGAGGGAGTGTGGTGGGGCTGCAGGGTGACCCCCCAGGACCAACCCAGTTCCCTCAAGATCTCCATTGTAAATCTGCTGCCATCAAGTACCCCAGTACCAGCAAGATCCCCTGATCCATCCCAGGGCCAGCCAAGACACTCAAAACCTCCTGAGGTCAGCCAGGGGCCCTAGAGCCTCCCCCAAGTTCCCTAGAGCCCCCCAGGACCACCAGGCCAGACTCCAGCCACTCACCAGCCAAGCCTTGGCCCCTTTGCTTGGCGATGGCCATGGCTCTGCTCCCAGCTGGGAGCACCTTGTGGGATCTCTGCCCACCTCGGGCTGCCCGGGACCCTGCCCAGCCTCACTGCACGATGTGGGGGCTCTCCCCAGCACAGGGGCAGAAGCCCAGGACCACAAGGCCCAGCCCCCTGTTTCTGCTCCACGGCCTCCCCCCGGAAGAACCACAGGAGACCAGCTCAGCACTATTGCCTTTATCACACTCAGTACTTGTGCTCCATGCTGCGTCCTCAGTTCGCGCTCATTTGCTGCCAAAGACAAGACACCGGAGGCTCATGGTGAGACCCGCGCCAGGGCAGGGGCAGCGTGGCCAACCCCCTGCACGGGGGCAGAGGAAGGGGGGGCACCCACCTCGTTGATCCAGTCGATGTAGGCGGACACGCGGGTGAAGACCGTGGGCTTTCTGATCATGTTGCAGCTGAGGCCGGAGCCGAAGCTGACGATGCCCTCCACCTCCCAGACGCCGTCGTCGCGCTGGCAGTTCAGGGGGCCGCCGGAATCGCCCTGCGTGGAGCCACGGTGTGGGCCATTGCTCCTGGCCACCCCATCGGCACCCCCACATCCCACCCAGCACCCGCCACCACGGCTCCATCCCTCCCCTCCCGTGCTTCCCCTGGCACCTGTGGCCCTGCACTGCTCCAGCACCGCTGTCAACCCCACCCTGGGCCGGGGGCGGGTACCGCGCCGCGGTGCCGACACTCACGTTGCAGCCAGAGACGACGCCGTCGCCGCCGGCGCACACCATGGTGGTGTGCACAAGGGCCCCCCACCAGTCCCACTTGGAGCAGGTCTCGTGGTCCACCACGGGCAGCAGAGCCTGCTGCAGGACGTCAGCCAGGGGCCCGTTGGCTGCAAGGACAGTCACACCTCACACCCTGCACGCACACCCCCTTCCTGGGGACCCGCTGGGCACCCTCGTGGGGACCCTCTGCTTACTCCTGAGGCGTCCCCAGCCGGTGACGTAGCAGGGGTAGTCGTTGGGCAGGATCTTGCCAGCCTCCGGCAGGCAGGAGGCACGGATGGTGTCACTCTCCTGCACCTCCTCTGCCAGCTTGACCAGGGCGATGTCGTTGCTACAGGGGGACGTGAACCATGAGGATGTGGTCCCCAGCTTTGTTGCCCCCCACCCGCTCCCGCACACATCCCATCCCTACAGGACAAGGAAGGAGTTCCATTTCTCATGGACGATCGTCTTCTCCACGCCCACGGCCACAGAACCGGGCTCGTCATCTGTCAACAGGTCCTGCTTGCCCAGCACCACACGGTAGGTCATGGAATCGCTGCCAGGGAGAGAGAGGGGGTGTCAGTCCCCACAGATACCTCACCCTGCTGGTACAGAGCCACCCAGCACCCCAACACCCACCTGATGCANCCTGCCACGGCCAGCTGTGGGCCACGGCGTCTTCACCGCCCACCACGCGGGAGCCCAGCTGCGGTGGCACGGCCGGCTGGCCGCACCCGTAGGCTGCGGGACACCCGGCAAAGGGACATCAGAGGCTGCCTGTGCCCGTGCCCAGGGCCACGGCGGGCCCCCCGGTCCTGTCCCCGCTGCCCCGGGCCCTCCCCGTCCCCTGCACCCACCGTAGCCCAGCAGCAGGACGAGACAGACGGCTCCCAGCATGGTTGTGCTGACCAGAGGTGCCGCAGTGGGGCCGCTCACTCCTCTTATGGTGCCCGGACTGCCGGGGACCTTGGAGTGTCCCCACCTGCCGCCGACATGTGGGGACTGTCCCACGCTGTCCTCAGCCCCACTGCCCCATCTTATCGCACTCAGCGTCCCGCCTGGGAATGGCCACAGCTGCCCCTCGTGTGCTGGCACCGTGCTGGGACACAGCAGGGACACCTGGCCCTGCTCTGGGAATGGGCAGGGTCCCTCCTGGGGCACAGCTGGTGTGGCACAGCCCCCACCAGTGAGGTGCTGGGCAGCCCTTCTGCCCCCCAACCCTGAGCACCGACTGCCCCAGGACACTCCCTGCCCCAGCCAGCCACTCCACCAGGCACAAGGTGCTCCCTTTCCTGAAATGCTCATCACTGGGTGTCTGTGAGTCCCTATCAGTGTTTGTTCCCCTTGTGTACCCATCCTTGGCATGTTTGGGTGCATGTTCCTGGCTGCTGCCTTGGCTGTGGCATCATCTTGGATGCCCATGGTACCTTTTGTACTCGGGAAAGCCTGGGCCGTGTGTGGCTGTGCCATGTATGGCTACAAGGTGCCTGCGTGAGGATTTAGGGGGCTTTTGCTTTGCCTTCTGTTGACATTTTAGATTGTTGTGTTTATGGTTTGGAGCTGCAGAAGTTTATTTTAGGGGTTTTTTTGTATCTTTGGCTGGTGGGGGTGCCCCAGGACAGTGGTGAGGGCCAATGCCCGTAGGTGGCTGGAGAAGAGCACCTGGACGTGTGTGGCCACCTCTGCCAGAGGGAGCCAGGGCTGCCCAAGCACCCCAAGAAGGTGCCTCCCAAGAGGGTCAGGCAGGAGATGGGATGTGGCTGGAATGGCCTTGCCTCTGCCCGGGGATTTTTGAGAGCTCAGTGGCACACGTGGCCCCTTCCCCATCCCCTTGGGGTGTGAGGTGCTGGGTTGCCCTGTCCTGTTTTGGCTACTTTTGCACAGAGCACCTGGGTGTACAGGTGATCCTGGGGCTGATCCCATCTCTCCTTGACCTGTTCTCCTTTGGGAATAGTGACCCTGCACTCTTCCCCTTGTTTATTTCCCCAGTTCTCTCACCAAGGGAGCACTGGGACTGGGGCATCCCATGGGCACCATGACTGGGATGGGGGTGCAGGGAGCTGGTGCTTGACTTTGTGCAGAGATGGCTCAGTCTTGTCCTTTTCCTTCTTCCATGATATGGACTGCAGTGGCTTGTCCCTTCCTGGGACATCCCTGGTGGAGGCCAGAGCAGAGCAGGAGCCCTGCAGGGGCACAGGTGTGGTATTGGGGTGTGTGGTGGAGCTGGAGGACAGTGGGGCCTCAGGGAGAGATGGGGGAATGCTCTTTTGGGGTTACTCCATGGGCTTCCCATGCTCATCTCCCTCCTCCTCGTGTTTCAGTGCTGGATGTCCCTGAGGAGAGCCCGGGATGTGGACGGGCACCGTGTGCCAGGGCCGAGCTTCCCTGTGGCTCTGTGCCATCAGCACCAGGGTGCTGCTCAGTGTCAGGGGAGTTTGTTCATGTCTCCCGGCTGCCCCGAGCTCTCATTTCCAGGAGTGGGTAAAGACCACTTTTAAGATGTAATTTTTATGTAAGTGAGCGTACGAGTACTTATATTTCAACAGTGAAGTAAAAGTTACGAACTTCATGAAGTTTTGCTGTGTTCTTTTAAACTTCCCCTTATTCTCCCACATTGTTAAATACTTAATAATGGACACATCCTATAAAGTGTATATAAAGTGTTACACATTTAACAAAAATAAAGCTTACACTTCTTTAGGTTTATTTGTAGATTTAATGTGTCAGTTTTAAATTCTTTGAACAGAATATAGCAATAATTGACAATTAACATGTAAGTATAACAAATACTCGTTAAACTCTATGAGATTAAAGTTGAGGCTGAAGTCACTTGGTTTGCTCAGCTGGAGGAGGCTGAGGGCAGGCAGCTCCCGAGGGGCAGCTCCACTCTCTGCTCTGTGACCAGGGGCAGGACCGAGGGAACGCCTGGAGCTGTGTCCAAGGAAAGGCTGGATGTTAGAAAAAGGTTCTGCACCCAGAGGGACCACAACCCTCCACCACCTCCTGGGCAAGGGGACACTGGTTACTGGGGTGATGCACACTGCGGGGGGTGCCCGTGGCTGGCTGGGTGGAGCAGGGCTGATGCCCCAGCACAGAGGCTTGTGGCACTCCAGGGCCTTGCCCAGGGCTCCTCTCCACCAAACCCCCTCTGAGGATGGGACACAACGCACAGGTACACACACAACGGGCTGTGGCACCAGGGTCCTGCACTCCCAGCCCCAAGGGCTGCGCCCGTGGCACATGTGGGTACATGCGGAGGGGACAGGGGCACCCCACAGCCTGGAGCTCTCCATCCAAGGCAGGAGATCCTGCTGCCAACCCACGCCAGTGTCCTGAGCACCCGGCCCCCTCCTGCTGTGCAGAGTGCCCACCTCCACACATCACCAGACTGGCAGGCCTTTAACTGCCTTTGGGGTGATCCCTACAGCCCCTTTGCCTTAGCACGTTTCCTGCCCATCCAAGCCACTTCCCACCCCGCACCCTTCTTCACCTGCTAAACCTTTGGTCAGGCTGATGAGTGCCAGAGGGTCCCTGGAGAGTCCCCAGGTGGCTCACACAGTGCCAGGGCTCGTGCTGGCCCTGGTGCAGGTGCCGGTGTGGCTCTCTGGGCTGGTGCTGGTGCTGCTCCGCGCTCCAGTGGCACCACGGCTCCTAAACCAGGCGCCCTCCATCACGTCCCCTGCCGAGCTTGAGGCGCTGCCGTCCATCCCTGCTCCTTCTCCTCCTCCTCCTCGCTCCGCGGGGATCCTGGCTGGGCTTCAGCAGCCACGATGGGATGATGGGGTGGTGGGTGGTTCTGCTCAGGGGCTCACGGTGCAGCACCCACCCCCACCTCCTGGACAGCCCCTTCACACCTGCTCCCACCAACACGCTGCCTTTTTCCCAAAAAATTTCCTTGTCTCCCCCAGGGTAGCCCCGGCTCCCCCTGGGAACCCTACAGCTGGGGGTCCTGTCAGCTGTCCACTGCCCACCTTGTTCCTCCAGCCACCACAGAAGGAGATCCATGGTAAGAGGCTCCACTCCTGGGCCACATCACAGGTCCTGGTGATGGAGCTGGCAGTGCCACACAGCTCCCAAGACCTCCATCTCCAACAGAGCTCTTGCAGGCACCCCTGACCCCTCCCAAACCAGTCAGACTCTCTCAAGCCCCCCAAAGTCAACCTGGTTCCCTCAAGACCCCCACTGAAAGTCAGCTGCCCTCATCTAGGCAGTGCCAGTGAGGCAGGTAAGTGCCAGGTAGCCTGGGAGCTACCAAGTGTTCTAGATCCTCCCCAAGGGCCAGCTGGGTTCCCTGGAGCTCCCCTGAACAACCTGGACAGACCCCAGCCCCTCTCCCATCAAACCCTGAGCTCCTTGGCTCAGCCATGGTATGAGGACCAGAAGCATCTTTCAGGATGTGCACAACAGCCTCCCCAGCGCCCTGCCCAGCCCCACTGCACAGCAGGGACACCCCCCCTGCACACGAGCAGGACCTCGGCATCACCAGACCCAGCCCTGGATGTTTGTCCCCAGCTCCACCACATTCCTCCAAAAGAACCAGCGAGACCAGCTCAGAATTTTGCTTTTATCCTGCTCAACAGCTGTATCTCCATGTGCCGCGTCCTCAGTTCGCGCTCATTTTCTGCCAGTGAGACACAGGGGGGTTCACGGTGAGACCCTCAGTGGGGCAAGAACAGCCCCTGTGTGGGGGGCAGAGGAAGGGGGGGCACCCACCTCGTTGATCCAGTCGATGTAGGCGGACACGCGGGTGAAGACCGTGGGCTTTCTGATCATGTTGCAGCTGAGGCCGGAGCCGAAGCTGACGATGCCCTCCACCTCCCAGACGCCGTCGTCGCGCTGGCAGTTCAGGGGGCCGCCGGAATCGCCCTGCGTGGAGCGACGCTCTGTACCACTGCTCCTGGACCAGCACACCCCTCACCCCTCCTGGCCATCCACCTCCACGGCTCCATCCCCTCTCCTCCCAGCGCCCACGGTTCCGCACCACCCGGACCCTCACCGCGCCGCGGTGCCGACACTCACGTTGCAGCCAGAGACGACGCCGTCGCCGCCGGCGCACACCATGGTGGTGCGCACGTTGCTGCCCCACCAGTCACTCTGGGAGCAGATCTCGTAGTCCACCACGGGCAGCAGAGCCTGCTGCAGGATGTCGGCCAGGGGCCCGTTGGCTGCAAGGACAGTCACACCTCACACCCTGTGCCTGCATCCCCTTCCCGGGGACCCGCTGGGGACCCCGCACTTACTCCTGATGCGTCCCCAGCCGGTGACGTAGCAGGGGTAGTCGTTGGGCAGGATCTTGCCAGCCTCTGGCAGGCAGGAGGCACGGATGGTGTCACTCTCCTGCACCTCCTCTGCCAGCTTGACCAGGGCGATGTCGTTGCTACAGGGGGACGTGAACCATGAGGATGTGGTCCCAGGCCACGAGAACAGGGTCCCTGGCCATGGGGACAGGGGTCTGTGGCCACACCACCCACGACCCACCCCCGATGCATCCCATCCCCTACATGATGAAGAAGGAGTTGTATTTCTCATGGACGATCGTCTTCTCCACGCCCACGGCCAGAGAACCTGGCTCGTCATCCTCTGACAGCTCCTGCATGCCCAGCACCACACGGTAGGTCATGGAATCGCTGCCAGGGAGAGAGAGGGGGTGTCAGTCCCCACAGATATCTTACCTCCGTGGCACAGACTCCCCCCGCACCCCAACACCCACCTGATGCAGTGGGCGGCCGTCAGCACCCACTGGGGGGCAATCAGGGTCCCGCCACAAGTGTGGTGCCAAGATCCATAGCTGCGGTACTGCAGCGAGATCTGCGAGGGCAGAGGCACAGCGTCAGAGCAGGAATGGCCCCCTGCCTGTCCCCGTGCCCGGCCCTGTGCCCCCTTACCTGCCACGGCCAGCTGTGGGCCACGGCGTCTTCACCGCCCACCACGCGGGAGCCCAGCTGCGGTGGCACGGCCGGCTGGCCGCACCCGTAGGCTGCGGGACACCCGGCAAAGGGACATCAGAGGCCGCCTGTGCCCGTGCCCAGGGCCACAGCAGGCCCCACAGTCCTGTGCCTGCTGCCCCAGGCCCTCCCTGTCCCCTGCACCCACCGTAGCCCAGCAGCAGGACGAGACAGACGGCTCCCAGCATGGTTGTGCTGACCAGAGGTGCCGCAGTGGGGCCGCTCACTCCTCTTATGGTGCCCGGACTGCCGGGGACCTTGGAGTGTCCCCGCCTGCCGCCGACATGTGGGGACTGTCCCACGCTGTCCTCAGCCCCATTGCCCCATCTTATCGCACTCAGCGTCCCGCCTGGGAACGGCCACAGCTGCCCCTCGTGTGCTGGCACCGTGCTGGGACACAGCAGGGACACCTGGCCCTGCTCTGGGAATGGGCAGGGTCCCTCCTGGGGCACAGCTGGCGGGCAGCTCCCCACCCACGATGCTGTCAGCGAGGTGCTGGGCAGCCCTTCTGCCCCCCAACCCTGAGCACCGACTGCCCCAGGACACTGTCCCCCTCACACCACCGCCACCCCCAGGCACGAGGTACCCTTATCTCACTCTTGATGTGGTCAAGACCAGCCAAAACCCCACGGGTGCCACAAGGTGGGACAGGTGCAGGTGTCAGCAGCACTGCCGATGGCTTTCGGTAGCCCCAAGTCCCCACACTTGCATCAGGCCCCTGGTGCTTCCCACGCCAGTGAGCCACGGCTCATCCCTGTTCAGTGCCACCATCTGCGGTGGCAACCGGGTGCCCACGGTCACACCCCACTCCCCAGACTCCTTTCCCCCATCCAAGCCCCCGCCACAGACATGCCCATCCCACAGCTGCACCCCAGCAACCAGCACTTAAGAAATATAATATTTATTTGGGATTAAATTAAAAAAAACATAACACACCCCCCCTATATTGCCACTCGGGGGACACTGTGGGACAGACGTGGGTCTTTACAGCCACCCACCAACACGAGAGCCTCGGTGACCAATGGCAACCACTTGTGGCCACCACGCTCATCCTGCCAGGCTGAACACAACATGAAAAAACATAATACAGCCCCACGAGCCAGCAGCTGCCTTTCTGTACGTCTTTGACCAAAATAAAGAGAGACACAGCTCCTGGGGGGGCTCCATGCCAGGGGGGTGGGCGCCCAGCCCCCAGCACCACACACACACACACACACACAGAGCCCCTCTACCAGCACCTGGCCCTTGCCATGGCTTTTGTCACTGGTGCCACACACAGCAATACCAACAGACACGGAGCCAGCACGGCCACCACGACACCCACCACGGCCACCTGGGCAAGCGCCCTTCCTGCAAACCTCCCAGTGCACTCACAACGCACAACAGCCCGGGCACAGGCGTCCCAGGGATGGGCATTCTGGACATGGCTCCCCTGGGACTCAGCAGCAGCAACCCCCGGTGCAGCTGCGGGCAGGGAACAGGGTGCTGTTCAGGGTGGGGGGCACGCTGGGGAGGTGGGGGGCACGAACAACACCTACAGACACCACAGCAAGAGGGGAGGGGGCAGCCAGGGCTGGCCGGGCTCTGCCAGCGAGGTGGGCGCTGTGCCGAGCCCGCGCCGGGATCCTGCCAGCAGCCCAGGTGGCACATGGCTCGGGCATCGCTCCCGGCGTGGCTGGCACGTGGCACAGGCAGGGCTGCCAGCCTGGGCACCGCTGACCAGTCCTGCCTGGCCCCGTCACTGTGTGAAGGTGGACTGCAGCTCCTTGAAGGCCGCCTTCCTCTGCTTCAGCTCCTCCGCCTGCTTCTTCTTCTCCTCCTGCTCTGCCTTGATCTCCTCCTCGAACCTGCTGGCTTCGTTGATGGCTTGTGCCTGAGCGTGGAAATGTCCAGCTGTGACCTCTGCCAAGCTCTCCTGCCCACCCCAACATCTCCACCTCCCGCCCAGCCGCCACCCAGCACCAGACTGTCCCCGTACATCGTTACCCTGCAGTGGAACCTCCTGAGCCCTGCCTCACCTTGGCCTCAAAGAAGTTCTTGGCGCCTTTCACCCCCTCTGTGGAGACATCGATCTCGGAGAGCCGGGCCAGGGCGTGCAGCCCGCTGTCCTCCTGCAGCTCGCCCGCTGCTGCCTTCCGGAAAATCAGCAGGAACTGCGAGGGGAGATGGTAGCATTGGCTCCCTGAAGACCCTAAAGCCACCTCAGCCACTGCCCGCGTTCTCACCAGCACGAACAGTGGCTGGGGACATCTCCCTGCCAGTGTGGAGCCTCCGAGCCCCTTACCCCTCACCTCTCGAAAGCTGAGCTTGCTGTCCAGGTCTTCATCCACCTCCTTGATCATGTTCTTCAGTCCCAGGTGTGTCTGTGGAGCCCCCAGCTTCTCCATCATCAGCTTCAGCTCCATCAGGTCAATGAAGCCGTCTTTCCCCGCGTCGTACCTGCAGGATGGAGGCACGATCCTGACACATCACTGTGGGGTGCAGAGCCCTCATTGCCCCCACGCTGACCCCCAGCAGCAGACCCCTGAGTGCTCTCATACTGGCTGAGAAGCAAAGAGGGATCAGCAAGGCCTTGGGCACTGATGGTGCCCGGCAGCTTTCCAGACCACAGGGAAGCTGCTGCTGAACCGCTAACAAGCCCCCGGAGCATTCTCCAGGGTCATGCCCGTTTCCGTGCGGCACTTGGCACCAGAACCTGCCGGGATGCTGCCAAGCCTGCTGCCAGCTCCCTGTGCCCGGAGCCTGAGCACGTGCTCCCCTTGGCTGCGGCACGGGAGAACAGGCCATGGGGCTAAGCCCACCGGGCACTGCTCACCGTGTCAGCACCTCCTCCTCACTACGACACCTCCGGGTGACCCACCCTCGCTGCCCAGAGCCCGTGCCATCCATGCTCCACCCCTGGCCAGGTGCCAGGCTTGGCTGAGAGCTCTGGGCACAGCTCTGCTCACTGATGCTACCCACGGACCCGTCAGGAATGCCCCTGCTCAGACTCCTGCCTGCAGCCACGCCGCCGTCTGCTCCCCTGCCCGAGCGCCGTGGGCTGTGCCGGCGGCACGCTGGCGTGGCACAGCGGGATCTCCACGGGGAGCACCATGGAACCACGCTTTGCACAGCTCCACACGTTGTAGGTGGGCAGCTACGCACTGCACCCGTTGTGACAGGGGTTTTTTTTTGTATCTTGTCACTGCAGCAGCCACGCAGAGCCCCGGCTCCCCACGCCGCAGGTCTGTGACTCATCTGCAGCTTCCGTGCTGCTGTCTGCTCCGTCCGTGTCTGCAGCAGCACCTTCCTGATCTGGCAGGGACCCCAAAATGGTCCTGCTCACCCCTGCCTACTGCTGCCATCACCCTCAGAGTGAGGCTGTGGGCACAGACCCTGCATGACTTTTGCCTCCAATACCCCTCTTGGAGCATAGGATCATGGAATCATGGAATGGTTTGGGTTAGAAGAGACTTTAAAGATCATCTTGTTCCACCCCTTGCCATGGGCAGGGACACCTTCCACTATCCCAGCTTGCTCCAAGCCCCATCCAATCTGGCCTGGAACACTTCCAGGGATGGGGCAGCCACAGCTTCTCTGGCCAGCCTGTGCCAGGGCCTTACCACTCTCATGGGGATGAACTTCCTCCCAAGTCTCCAAACTAACCCTGCCCTCTGTCACTTTTGAAGACTTTCCCCCTTGTCCTGTCACTCCATGCCCTTGTCCAAAGTCCTTCTCCATCCTGCATCCCACAGAGTTTCTCTGCAAGGGCCGAGTTGCCCAGCCTGGCTTTGTCACTTCATCCCATGCAAGCCACCTCCCCAGATGCAGGGCACTTCCTTGTTCTCAATTCTCTCCTGTTTTCTTGGGATACCAGCATCCTGCATCTCCCACAGGGCACCATCTCCCCTGTGAAGAGCAAAAGCCCTTCTACGCGTCGCTTTATCCTCCCCAGCCGGATTGCCACATCCCGAGGACAGCAGCAGCAGCGAGGACAGCGTGGCAGGGCTCTGCTCCAGAGCATCCTTCCCTTGGGAGCCCCTCCGGCTCCCAAACCTCCCCAGCGCCTCGCAGCCCCGGCGCTGCTCCTTTCGCTGCAGCGAGACGCCGCAGCTGTCAGGGCAAACACGTCTGCTCCTCACACCGCCCCCTCGCCCGGGCGGCGCCGACACCCGCCCCGCCATCTGCGCCCGGAGCACCCCCGGCACGGCCACCCATCGCC
>WEIT01040733.1:0-21104 GCA_013389985.1 Dryoscopus gambensis | reverse complement strand
GCCCCCGCCAGCGCATCGCCGCCCCCTCGGACCGGCCCGGCTCCCGCACCGACACCGGAGGGGTCCCCGCCCCGCCGCCCTCCATCAGCCATCACCGTCCCTTCAGGCCCCCTTCCCTCCACCGGCAACGCCGGCAGGTCTCATCCATCCCCCGGTGGGATCAAGCCGGGATGATCCTTAGGGTCTGGCATCACCAGTGGGTCCCATAGCCTGGTAGGACCCCCTCCGGATCGTCTTTAGGGTCCCTTTCAACACAAACCAACCCATGATTCTATGAATCCATAGGCTAGAAGGAGGGTAAGGGGAGCCTGCTGCACTCACAGCCATGAGTGCTGTGCTACTGCCATCTCCATCCGCTCCTGACCCAGAGTTTGCCAAGGGTGGCATGGGGAGGACACAGAGTCATGGAGCAGCCCAACACCTCCGGATACACCTCCAGAGGCTGCCCACGGCAGCATCTTTACCCTACACAGGCACACAAGGTCATGCCTTGCCCCAAAGTAAACCCAGGCATTCAGACACAGAAGCATTCAGCTTCCCCCAGCACAGGGAGCAGGAAAACCAGGCCACACCAATTACCAGAGCCCCACAGCACTGCCACTGCCGTTAGGGATCGGCCACTGTGCACATGAGGGTGCTTCGCATGCCCAGAGACGATGCAGCCCTGCATCAGCCCACTGCAGCCCTCTGTGCTGCTTCCAGACCTTTTTCATCCCATTAAAAAATCAAGACCAAAAAACCCCAGCGGGGCTTTGCTCACATCCAAATTATCCTCGGCTGAAGAGGTCTGCAGAGGACTCGGCACACGGGCTGCTCCGAGCGATGCTGCTGCAGGGATGACGTGCTGGAGCTGCCAGTTGCCTGCAGGGACACCCCCTCCCCAAAATCCAGGGTCTGCTCTCACCCTTGCTAATGACAAGAATCAGCAAGTGACCCTGTGCCATCACCCCGTCCCAAGCCACCAGCACATCACTCTCATCTCCCCAGCTTGTCCTCATGCTGCTGCTGTACTGGTGTGGCTCACATAGGTCCTCTTCTTCCCCCTTCCCATGTGGCAGGTCCAGCATTCCTGGGACGTCCCAGCAATTCCAGAATTCCATACTACATCATCATTCCTTATGTTCCAGTTCCCCCGTGACACGATGGGGACTAGAGGACACGGGAGTTGCAAGGGATTTTTCAAACCATGTCGGCTTCATGTGCTTGAGGCCACTTCAGCAAGGACGGGACACACTCCCCACAGCTGACTTCACATGTCACTGGGCTGTATTCACACACACAAATATACACACATGTGGGTACACTGGACGATATCCTCACCACCTTTTCCACGGCCATAAATCCCACCATGCTCTGTGGGACATGGACAGCGGGAAAATAAGATCCTACATCGTAGAGTCGCACCAGTGTGCCCAGCAGATACAAACAGGAGCTCCTCAAAGTGCACCCACGCCACCTCCACCCTCACAGAGTCCACAGTGATGACCTGTTCCTACTGCAGACCACCACCCAGTGAAGGTCCCTGTGGTGCCTCTCCTAGGACCTTGCTGGTTTGACAGCACCTGCCACATGCTCCTTGGCCTTCGGCTTGCCCGAGCAGAGAGGCTTTGTGGCTCCAGGCTGCAGAACAAAGACATCAGGCACAGCGTTGACCACGAGAGCTCAGCATGACCTGCTCTTCTCCCTCACCCTCATACATGGCACAAACTCATCGTTACAGGTGCCTGCACCTCCTCCAACTTCAGCAAGGGATGCTGCCACGATGCTGTGGGTCGGCGCTGGGGGCCCAGAACCTCCAGCTTCTCGGGATGGTCTGACTGACCACTCTGTGGATGGGCCCCAACAGGTGGAGCTGGCTGTTGGACAAAGTGCAGGAGTTGGGTATTGCCTTCTCACCTTGTGCCGCTTGGCCGCTCGCCGCAGCCTCTTCTCCCGGTCCAGCTGGAGCTGCGTCCTCTCCAGAGCCTCTCTCAGCAGAGCCTTCTCTTCTGCCTCCCTGTGGGCTTCATCTTCCAGGCTGGACATCTCCTCCTGGCACCTTCGCAGGGATGCTTGGTTCTGCCTGTGCAAAACAGGAGGGGAGGATTCTGTCAGTGTTTTGCCCTTATCAACCCCCTGACCCTCAGCTGGGCTCTCCCACGCCTGCCTTGCTCCTGCTGACACCGTCCCTCTGCCCCGCCGATGCCGCCGCTGTCCCAGGCTGCAGCCACCCTGGACAAGGGAACCTCTCAAGGCTCTCCCCACTCTGACACTGCTCAGCCCTGTGAGGCTGCAGAAGGTACCACTGCAGAAAACTGAGAGGACCTTCCCCCACTCCTCCTGACATTTGGTTTTTGTACCACGGCCACACTGTGACTGGTCCCAGACAGACACAGGACCCAGCAGTGTCGCATCACTCCTTGCCCCGAGCTCCCTGTCACTTGGCATCCAAGGACCAGGTCTCATCAGAACCATGACCTTGCCTTTCCATACCTGAGCTGCTCCACACTTCCCTCATAACCCTTCAGCATTTCTTCTTTCCTTTCCAGGCGAATCTGGAGGTTCCTGATCTTTTTGTACAACAGCTCCAGGGCCTTCTGTCTCTGCAGTCCCACTTCTGCCCTCCTCTCCTGAGGAAGGTGCTGCAGAGGCTGCATTCCTGACAGCTCCTTCATCTCCATCAGGCTTCCCAGAGCACCGATTACATCAAGGTACTGTGGGAAGAAGAGGGAATGCATTATTTACCAGGTCTGCTGCATTCCGTCACGCTGCTCAGCCATCTGCTTTCTGTCTGCCTTCCTGAGGAGATGACAGTGTCCCAAGGAAAGTAGGTTTGCCTTTCATTCCCAGCTGCACAGCTTACTGGGATTGGATTGCTTCCTTCTCTGAGTTTTCCCTGCTGGGCATTTCCCTGCCCTTTTTGGAGGGAAGAGACCCCCTTGCCCAACCTGCCAGCTGTGCTACCCCTGGGCCCCTCCCCTGGCAGCTCCCTCCATTGCTCCCCAGCCTCTCTGATGCACCACGGCGCGTTTTGGGGTCCCAGGATGTCCAGGCAGACACACAGTGTGCTCCGAGCTGTAGAATCATGGAATAGTTTAGGTTGGAAGGGAAATTTAAGGGTCATCTAATCTAACCTCCCTGCCATGGACAGGGATGTCTTCAACCAGACCACAGAACAGTTCATCCTCAACATTCCTGCAGCATCCTGACGTCACATACCTCTGAAACGTGTTCAGAAAACATCTAAACTCTACACACATGGGCATGTACACAGTACACATGATTTACCACATCTATCCCTGACGTACCATCTTCTCACCAAAGTCTGTCGCCTCAGCCATCTCCAAGCTCGCTGTGCTGTTGGTGATCCTGAACGAGCCCCCATCAGGAACATGGTCAGGAACCTGCACGGACAGGGGAAGATCCTGTCCAGTTTGGGCTTGGTTTTTGGCCAAGTGGCCTCAAGCCTCCCTTCTACCTCAAGGGAAAACCACTCCAGTATCGCTGTGGTCCCAAGCATCCCACCCCGCTCAGCCCATGGCATCCCTGGTGCTATTCCAACAGCACCAGGCAACGTGCTGGTCCTGATGGAGCTGCCACCCTCTGCAGGAGCACTGCCTGCCTTCCATCAGCTGCATCTCCCACCCTGACTTCTATGTAGCACCTCTGAAAACCTATTTCTCCCTGTTCCAGGGCATACTCCCCAAACAAAGCCATGGGCATTACAAACCACACACTGCCACCCTACCCTGCCAGCCTTCAGTTTTTCTCCCAACACAGGTGCAGGTTCCATCTCAAGCCCTCTTTGTTGGGCTATTTTCACTGCTAAGTCTTTCATCCGGACCACCAGTGGCTCTGAATGGTTCTTCACAGCACCTGGAGGCAAACAAGCAGCTGCCAAATTGTTCCACTCTCCACACAACTTAGAGGCTGGCCAGCTTTCCCAGCCTCCCTCTGAGGGTGGGGAGGCCCTGGCGCAGGTTGCCCAGAGAAGCTGTGGCTGCTTCATCCCTGGAAGTGTCCAAGGCCGGGCTGGACAGGGCTTGGAGCAACCTGGAACAGTGGCTGGTGTCCCATGGCAGGGGGTGGGACTGGATGGTCTTTAATGTCCCTTCCCACCCAAACCATTCCATGATTCCAGGAGAGCCCTGCTCACCTGAGCACTGCCTCCTCTCCAGCATCTTTACTCTCTCCCGGAGCTCAGCCAAACCTTCCTTTTGGCGCTGGATCATTTCCTCGTGCCTGAGGCCTCGGCATTTTGCACCAAGCTCAGCCAAGTCTGATGGTGGCTCCTGGAAGAAGCAAGCAGAAGCCTGGTTCTTGCCCAGTCTGCATCTGGGGCAGCACAAGCTCAGTGCAGACACAGCCTCGCTGCCAGGCACTGGGCACGTGGCACATGCCAAGAACAAAGCCTGGGGAGCATCTCCATGGAACTGGGGGGGTATAAGAGACTTGTCAGAGACCTTTTTCCTGCTCTGCTGTGCCATAGTCAGGATATGAACCCTGCAAACGCTCTGGAGAGCCGGGAGAGGGATGGTGCATGGCTCTGAAGAGCCACGTTGGCATTTCTCCCTTGTCCTTTGCACCACCACGGAGCATTTACCATCTACACACAGACACCGATGCACTTCACAGACTGCGTCCCGACACGAACTTGGACATTATTCTCTACATGTGCACTGCCCTCTCCCAGCCCCATCCAGATCCCAATGTCCAAAAACCCGTGATGGGGCTAGGGCCCATCAGCGTGCCCTGTGCACAGCTAATGGTGGCTGCAGACCCCCAGCTCCGCTCTGGCTGCTGTCAGCCCACGGCTCTGCCCATCCCGCTCCCGAACGGCACCCCCAGCACTTGGACCTTCCCCTGCCCATCCCAGAATGTGGAACGGGACGGGCAATACCTCCCGCCCGCTCATCAGCTGGCTGTGAGTCAGCGGCCGGCCCCCGCAGCCAGGCGGCCTCGCTGGCACGCTGCTGGCTGCCACCGTGGCTGTACAGAATGTACAGCTCCCACAGTCCCTCCATCTGCTGCTGCCACCACCTGCCAGTTCTTCCCTTTTCCAGCCTCGGGGAAATCAAATAGGCATTTGGCACAGGAGAATGAGGAGCGTTTCTTCCTGTCCTGTGCAACAAGCTGCCCCTACTCCGGCACATACAGCTCTAGAACTGGTTCTGCATTACCTGCACAGCCAGCATCCATGGCTCGGCAAGCTGGAAAAAGCAGGGAAGGCTCGCACGTTGCTATTCCCTCTAATTGGCAATTAACGCGGCCATTAGCACACACAACACTTGGAGGTTCCAAAGTGCTGTGCAAACATCAGCTCATTAACCAGCGGCAGCCTGGTGGGGGCTGCGGGTACCCCGGATCCCAGGCGGCACAGGCAGCCCTGGCTCGGGGAAGGGTGCCCGGCCATCCTGCCCTCCGGCCAGCAGGGAGCAGCTCCAGGCTTGGCTCTCGCCGTGACGCCGAGAAACACCGTGTGCCACCCATGCTCCTGGCAAACCCACGCCTCGGTGCTCTCCGGGAGGACTCACCCTCTGGGAGGCTTCAGCCACCTGCACTGGTGTCCTGGGAGCATCCTCTGGGCTCTCCCCTGTTTGTTGGGAAGCATCCCTCAGCACCCGGCAGCGGGTTTGAGCTTGGCTGTGTGGAGAAACAAGATGCTGTGGGACCCCGTGATGGATGAAGCTGACCCAAACAGCTTGTGGAGAGCAGCACGCTGGGCACCCACTGATGACTACCATGGGGTGGGTGGGAACACTCAGTTACAAGTGCCTGAGTTACACATCCACGGGCATGAGCTCTGCTAAACCCCCATTTGGGTTCCTGTGTCATGGATCCAGAGCTGAGCTCCATCCTGATACTCTGGGGAGAACCCACACATGTGCCTTTTGCTCTGGGGAGAACCCTGAACACCATCAGCTGCTGGGGACACGCAGAGTGGCATCTGTGAAGCCTCAGGTGATGTCAGGGTGTACCTTAACTCTTCAGCTGCTGCTTTCAGGGCCCGATCCTTCCCCTCCACAAGGCTGGACATCTCGGATAGCTTCTCCCTGAGCTGGTTCACTTCCCACTCTCGGTGTTTCAGCTGCCTCTGGCTGTGCTCCAGCTCCACCTTCTGCTCTTCACTCAGCTCCCCTAAGCACAGAACAGCTCGTGGGAAGCTGGCTGACTCATCACCCAGTCCTGGGGGATCTGCAGCTGGTGCACCCTCATGGAAGCTGGCAGCAACAATGGGGCTCATCCCTGCAGAGCCCTGCCCTGCCCTGGACAGCTGCCCTCACATGCTGGGCCATGCCAACAGGACATCCTCGTTTATTAAATCCCAGTCTCTTTGTGAAGGTAGAAGCCAGGGCAATTCCTTGCTGTGGCAATTTTCCTTCAGACTGGAGGCAAACAGGTCACCAGCATTTTCTGACTTGCATCTTTTGACTCCACACATTCCTCATGGGCTCTGTCCCCATGTTCACAGCCCTGCCCATGGAGCAGCCCCAGGCAAGGCTCTCCCAGTCCACTGGCTTGGAACATCTTCAGCTCCAAGAAGTTCACCAGTGTGATTTTGAGCTCAGTTTTGCCTACCTGCTCTCTCCCTGATTACTCTGTTCTCTCATTGTCACTGCTACTCCTTAGCCAAGGATGGGGAGAAATTCACCTTCCCAAAGGGAACAGACTGCCTGCTTCGCCCCCAGCAGGACAAAGCGTTGCCTGAGGATGGTGACATCAATTTCCGTGATCTGTGTGTGCCCACCACGCTGTCACCTCGTGGAGGAGGACGGGGACGATGGCAGCCACACGGCGCACGTCACCCACCTCTCATGTCCGACATCCTGGCTCTGGTTTCTGACAGCTCCCTGGTGAGCCTGCCCATGGCTGCTGCCTTCTCCTGGAGCATGCCCTGTGCCACTGCCAGCTCCTCCTGCAGTTTCCTGGGAAAGATCAGTACAAATCTCACAGCCGTCGGGAAACCTCATTTCAGGGAGCCCAGGCACACCTTCCTGTGCTGCATCTGCTGATCAACACCCACACATTCCTTTTCTACCTGCCTTTTGGTCCCCTGGGGTCTCCCTCTGGTGTGGGATTGGCCACAACCCTTGCTCTTACCTGGAGCCATCCAGACGGGATGGCAGATCCACACGGGCTATTTGGCATCCCTTTGATGCTCTACGCCCTCAGGATCACTTCAGCCTAGCAAAGGGACTCCAGTCCTATTCCAGACTAAAAAGATCTTGGGACAAGTTGTGTTGGACTTCCTTAGCCTCTCCCAAGTGGTCCCTGCCCTTCTCCAAGCCTCTCTGATCACCACCAGCGAGTGCTGCTCACCTCAGACAAACATGTGACTCCATGGCAGGACAGATCTGCAGCCAAGCTCCTGATGCTGACCTGTGGGCATCACACTGAAGTCCTACAGGACACAAGAAAGAAAGGCCAAGTACTTCTTTGTAACACTTACACACTTGTTGCTTCTGCTACACAAATCATTTCCTTCATGGCAGCTCTGAGGGCCGAGGACTGTCTCTTCGGGAAACTCACATCCCTGAGAGCCCAGTTCCAAGGCCAAATGGACAATTCCTGACATCCAGCCTGCTTGGGATTGCTTCTGTTTGGGACCAGCCCAAAGCACCCCGGTCTTGTCGTTTTAGAGGGCAAAGAGTCCTTCTCTCCATTTTAGAAGGCAAAGCCCTGTCTACCGACAGCCTCCAAAACCACCAAACATTGAAACTGCTTCTGCAGGGCCTCACAGAGCTTGTCCTGCAGGTGGAATAACCTCCATTCAACATCTTCCCAACATTTTCTGTAGCAGCAAATTCACGATTCCATCTCCACCCACATTCCACGTTAACCCAGTCAGCTCCCGGTACGCGTGCATCCCGTACAACCCTCACCTACCTTCCATTTTTTCCACAAGTGCTGCCTTTTCCTCCTCCAGCATCTTCTGCTGCTGAGCGGCCTCCAGCAGCCTGTCCTCTAAAGCCAAGATGGTCAGGGAATGCTGCTTGCTTTGCTCCCTGTATCCTGCCACTTCCTCGTGCAGTTTCTGCCTCTGTAGCTCATTTTCCTCCTGGACAGCCCTGAGCTGTCTGTCCTGCTGCAGCACCTGCTGCTGTAACACTGCCTGGGAAACAAGACACGGGAGCTCGGTTGGAAGCGCTGGGAGTCTCTTTTGGGATCACCATTGGCATCATCTCCCCTGGATGGCAGTCGGAAGAGTGGAGGGAAGGGTTTCAGGGATGGGGAAGACTTCTTCTCCAGCACTGCATCCTCTACCTGCACGGGTTGGTGCAAGTACCTCTCGTGCAGTGATTTTCTTCAGCTCATGCAAAGCTTCTCTCAGCTTTTCCTCTGTCAGCTCCTGCTCCTCTGCTTTCTTTGCTGTTGCCTACGGGAGGAGATCAGCAGTAATTAGGTTAGCCAGGAATCCACCTTGCTTTCTGCAGAGCTGCACCTCTGTGTGTTTGGGGGGGAAAAACCCCTTTGTCCACTGATTTGAGCCCCTGGAGCACCACATTACAGTGTACTTTTCTTCATTCCAAGAGTGAGCTGTCCTGCTTCACCTCCTGTGCTCACCTCTGCCATGCTTCTTAGGCAGCTTTCCAACTCCTGGATCTTCTTCTGTTCTTCCTCCACAGATTTCTTGCACTTGTCCTTCTCCTCGGTGACAGCGCTTTCCAGAATCTGTGAATCAACAGCCCACAGATTCACTTCAGGGAAAAAACCTCAGCTCCAAGGAGGAAAGCAGCAGGGAGGGTCATTGCTCCAGAACAGGGGCAGGTGATGGGAGAAAAGCTTGGCAGGACACGAGGTGACTCAGTGAAAGAGAGGACGTGAGCACCTGGGGACAAGTACAGCTGAGAGACCGGGTTGGAGCTGCTTGGCTGCTGCTTGCCGGAATCCTTGGAAAACTGGACACCAGGAAACCTTCTCAAGGTGCCAGACATAGAAGCAGACTAGAAACTGTCCTACAAGGCCACCATGATCACAACACACACATGACAAAACACCCATCCACACCGTGACTGACACTGCATCCCACACCAGAGCCACTGGTGCCATGGCCTGGGCTTCCCTGGGACGGGGGGAAGCTGCTCCCCTGCTCCATGGGGATATCCTTTTCCAGCCAAAAAGGAGCCCAGCATGGGGAGGGAGGGAGAGGAAGCTTGAGAGGAAGCAAGGCAATGTTTCCCTAAGCTCACAGCTCACGGTGCTCCCTGCTCTTCCTTCTCCCAGTGACTGACTGGCAGCCGTGCATCCTGATGTCACCTGCAGGTGCTTCCCAGTTCCACCGTGGAAACTTTTGGGAGTTTACATCACCCAGATCCATGTCGGAGGACATCCGATATCCACTTGGGTTTTGGAGCTAGAGGTTCCTCCTCTCGCTAGCCAGACTCCTCCAGACACCCATCTTTCCTGTGTAACATTCCTCTTCTGAAACACCAACCATGTCACTGTACCTCTTTGCTCTCCTTGTCCTTTTCCAGGATAATTTGCTGGATTTTTATCTGTAAGTCTTGCTCGTGTTTTGCTTCCAGCTCCTTCGTGCGCTCCTGCAGCAGCTCTGCCTGCAGCTCCTGGAGCTTCTCTAATTGCTCCTACAGGGAGACACCGAGGTATTAAAGGAAGTGTGTCAGCAGCAGGGAAAGAAATAAACCTCCTGTGTACATTCACTCACAAAAAAAAAAATCACAAAAGAAATCTCCTCTCCGTCCTTTCTGCATTAGGGATATAGACACACTGACAGTGGGCTCTGTAGGTTCAGGGATCTCAGCTACTGCACATCCCCAGTCCAGGTGCTACACTGGCTTGCTTGGGACTGCCATCATATTTACCCAGAGAAAGATTCCAAATCCACCTGGTTTACGTGCATAAATATTTCTGTACCTGCAACATCTGATTCCTCTGTGCCATCTCCTGACTCTTTTCCGACAAGCTCCCGAGAGCGGCCAGCAGCCCTGCAAAAGTCAATGGAGCCTCGCTGCGTGGGCTGCTCACACACCATATCATGGATATCAGGGAAAATTTCTTCGTGAAAAGGATGGTCAGGCACTGGAACAGGCCACCATCCCTGAAGCGTTCAAAAAGTGTGAGGCTGTGGCACTCGGGAGCAGTGCTGGCTTAATGGTTGGACTCAGCGACCTTGGAGGTATTTTTCAGGCTTAAAATTTCCATGATTCTGTGATTTTCTCCCCCCAACAAGTGGCTCATGCTGGACTTTCTCCTCTACACCTGGCTTGCTAGGACATCCCACACTCCCAGGGATGCCCAGCAGGACACAGACCTTTGCTGGAGGTGCGCAGGTCCATCCCCGCGCTGTCCAGGAGCTGCTCCGCACCCTCCAGCCAGGACAGGGGACCACGGGCCATGTCCAGCACTGCTGTCCTGATGGCTGACACAGAGGGACCCAGGCACAACGCCTCCAGCTGCCCCAGCTCCCCTTGCAGGCTGGCGCTGCTGCAGGGGCTCCTCAGGCAGGCCTGGAACAAATGGAACCAGAGGGGAACAAGCCAGTCTCCACTGCCAGTGGCCTTAAGGGACTGGCAAATGACACATCTCTGAACATCTCAGGCCAGGCTGGATGGGGCCTGGAGCAACCTGGTCCAGTGGAAGGTGTCCCTGCCCATGCCAGGGGCTGGAATGAGATGGACTCTATGGAGAATCTATGACAAACTCCTGGGAACAACCACATGAACACTTTGGGATGATGCTTTGTTTCGGGGCTCTATCTTTACTCTGACCTTTCCTCAGGCCAACAAAACACCCTGCGCCACAATCTCCCAGCTGCCACTTGGTCCTCAGTACTTAAAAGGCTGACCTGGAGCTTCTGCAGGGACTGCTTGAACACCTCGATGTTTGCAGACACCTCCTTCTCCTGTGCGAGCCTGGAGCTTAATTCCTTCCGCAGACTCTCCTCTCTCTCATGGCTTTGTTGGCTCTCATCAGAGATCTGCCTGACCTTGTCTATCACCTGGCAAAAGTGGGTGAAGGAAGAGGAGGATAAAGCTCATGCTGTTTTCCAGGTGGGGCCAGGGATGGGCTCAGAGAGCAACAACTGAGACTCGCTGCACACTGGCAGTCACATCAGACTCCTGGGCTTGTCCCACCAACTCCTTCCAAGCTCTGGGAGACAAAAAGGACCATGTCCCCTCCATATCATGGAGCAGGGCCATTAACCTGGGACAGCCACAGCACAGCTCCTCATCTGGAGAGCCTTGGATGCTTGGATGGAGCAGACACCACGGCCATTCTGCAGCGGCCACCTTGAGCCGCTCTGGGCGCTGGAGGTGCTGAACGCCTCTGTGAACTGGTGTCCAAACTCACCTGCTGCTCTGTCACAGATTTCCCTGTGCTGCCGGCTGCTGATGGAGAACAGACTTGCATCACTCGGGTCTTGAAGGACTCCAGCTGCAGCAGGGATCAACACATGGAAACAAACAATCATTGATAGCTGCTTTGCTGCTCAGTCTCTAGCACGATGTTATCTGCGAAGGGCTGTCCCTGCCCAGAGCAGCACGACCCAGGCACTGAGGAGGGTTTGTGTGGCTCCCAGATAGCATAACTAAGATTACAGATTCCTTTTCTGTATCCTATTAAACTGCTCTGTTGTCCGTGCTGCCCACACAAATCCTGTGGATAAGCCTTTTATACTTCGCCCAATCACAAGGTAAGTCCCGTGCCAGGGCTTGGTGCTCAGGACTCTGGGTTTCTGTTTCCACAGCACATCCCTTCCCATGGGAAGCCGCATCCCTGCGCTGCCCACGGCCCCAGTGGGGATGTTCCCATCCCTGCCGTTGCCTACCTGCTCCCCGGCTCGCTGCACGTCAGCTCGCAGCAGGCGCTCCCTGCGCCCCATCTCCTGCAGCTGCCCCGCCTGCTGGGACCAGGCTGCCTTCAGCTCCTCCTCCGCCTGCAACGAGAGCTTTGCCATCTCAGAGTGACATCCAAAACCGTGCCATGGGCATTTCGACCCTAACTATCCTCTGTTCCCATCAGACAGCTCCACACGTAGCTTTGGAGTGCCAGGAGACGGGCAGCAATCCTGTCGCAGGGAGTGGGGCTGCAGCATCGACCCTTCTCAGCACTTTTTGCCTGGGTTTGGTCCCTGGGTATTGTCCATCCTTGACTTCCTCCCCCAACACCCACACAGGGCACTCTGCTATCTGAGTTATTTTCCTTCTTCTCTCAGGCTCAGGACAGCTGGACGCCCTCCCCACCCAGCCTGAGCTCCCAGGGATTGCCGGTCCCCCTCCCACCCCTCTGGGATGATGGGACCCGCCCTCTGTGTGTCCCCTGCAGCCAACTGCATACCTTGGCTTTCTCAGCCAGCTGCTTTTGGACCCTCTCATGCTTCCGGATCTCCCCCTGCAGCCCCTCCAGGTCCCGCTCCAGCTCCTCGATGCGCTGCAAGAGCCCAGGGAGGGCGGGGGTCTCACCAGGGCAGCTGGGCATCGCCCCTCTGGGTGACCTCCACTGATAAGCAAGATTTTCTCCCCATCTAACTCACTTTGTTTACCCTGGAATTCTCTTCTAACCTCTATTTACTGTGGTTTTATCAGCTTACAAGTGGAATTCCAATCTGATTTCTGATCACATCCCCCCCAAGCCCCCTATCCCCCGCCCTCCCGTTCACACTGTAACCCTGAGTTACAAATCCAGCAGAGTTTACACTTCCCCAGGTCCTTAAGGCCATTATGTGCCTTCAGGACAGGAACTGAACTCCAAACAACTCCCTTACAATGCCCAGATAATTATTGCCTCGCTGATGCACTCCTGCAGGCCCTGCTTACCCGAAATGACTTTGGACTCACATTTCTGCAGGAGATTAGTTCTTGCTCTCCGAGTTCACGCTTTGTTTCTTCTTTAATTCTCGAGCACTAGAAGGAATGGCAACCAAGGAAAATAACCATCAGGGCAGTGGTTGAGTCACCATCCCTGCAGGGATTTAAAAGACACTTGGGGACATGGTTTAGTGATGGCCTTGGCGGTGCTGGGGTAATGGTTGGACTCAGTGCTCTCAGAGGTCATTTCCAACCTCAGCCATCCTGGGATTCCCTGTCAATCCCTGGGATCTCCTGGCACAATGCAGCCAGCAGAGCCTCTGCCCTTCTCACGCTGCCAGCACAGCTCTGCCCGTTGAGGAGGAGCTGCACATGCAGAAGAACAAGCTGCTGCACAAGCCACCTTCTTCAAGGAAAAATCCAGGCTGGGCCACGGGGAGCCCCACGGCACAGTGACAGGGTTTCCATGGCTCCTCGGGAGGATCCTGGCAGGAATATTTTGTGAGTACAAACAACTACTGCGCTCACAGGAGCCCAGGGCACACGGGGCCCGACGCAGGGCAAGGAGGGAGATCCAGCTGGGGAAGGAGACCCTGATCCGTAGGCATCATGGCACACCTGGACACGACCACAGGGCCATCACCACTATATCCCAGCCATACAACTGCTACCATCCTCACCACCTTCTCACCTGCACTCCCACCTTAGTCCCCACCTCAGACCATAAATTGCTGAGCCCCTCGTTAGTGCTGCCAACCTTGGCTGAAACCACAGCCAGCTGATTGTCCTTTTGTCGGTTTTCCTTCTTCAGTTTTTCAATCTCTTGCTGGAGTTGCTGGATTTTCTGCTCCTTCTGCAGGAGTTCCCTTTGCAAGCTGCTCACCAGACCTGAGGAAAACAACTCTGGTCAGAGGTCACCCAGCTGTGACTTTTAGATGGGATATTGGGGAGAAATTCTTCCCAGGGAGGGTGGGGAGGCCCTGGCACAGGGTGCCCAGAGAAGCTGTGGCTGCCCCTGGATCCCTGGAAGTGTCCAAGGTCAGGCTGGATGGTGCTTGGAGCAACCTGGGATAGTGGAAGGTGACCCTGCTCATGGCAGGGGGTGGAATGAAATGGTCTTTAGGGTCCCTTCCCACCCAAACCATTCTGAGATTTGATGATTTCTACAAGCCACTGGGAATAATTTGTTGCCTGCACAGTTTGGTAAATGCTTGCTCCTTATCCAGAGCCAGTCCCAAACTATTTCATGCCCTGACCCAGAGCTCCAGGGACACAATACCTGCAGTCAAAGCCTGGTCCCTCTTCAGCTTCTCACTTTCTCTCCGCAGCCTCCCGATCTCCAGGTCTCTTTCATGAAGGGAATGGCTGAAAACTTGGCTCGAGCCTTTCTGCAGGTCATTGATCTGCAAAACACGGATTCACCTGTGCTCCTGACCAGATCATTCACTGACTCTGCTACAGCGCCTTCAGAGAGGGACTTCTGGCACTTCTGGTTTGCTGGGATTGCTCTTCAGCATCTTCAAATACCACCTTAAATGTGCTCAGGCTGTTCCTGCTGAAATCCTAATTAATGCCAGAGGCACATGAGAAGGAAGGAAGGAAGGAAGGAAAATAAAAGGAAGTATGGAATAAAAGAAAGGAAGGAGGCAGGGAGGGTGGGAAGGAAAAAACCTCCCTCCCGCATTTCCCTTGATTGCAGACACACAAACAGCTCCTGCCCAAACTACACTACAAACACACCCGTACCAGGGAGGTGTTTTCTGGTGTTTTCCATGCTCAGTGCCTATGAAAACATCCAGTACCTGTTCCCTCAGGGCTTTGATCTCCTCTGTTTGGGCTCCCAGCTCTCGGTTGAAGGTGAGCAGCTTCTGGGTCAGCTCAACCTCGTTCCTCACTGCTGCCTGGGCCAGTTTCTTTGCCATGGCTGCGATCTCCTCCTGCAGATCTCTTACCACCACGTCTCTCCCCTTTCGCTCTGTTTCCAAACCAGAGAGGTGACCCATTTCCTTCTCCAGCAGCTTCTCACCCTGCGGGCAGATTCAGGTGCCACTGGCCATTCTGCAGCCACAGAGACCCCAGACCCCCTGCCCAGGGGTACCGACTCACGGCCACCAGCAAGGGACCTGCTGTCCCCGGCTTCCCACATCCTCCAGCCCCCCACTGTCCCCACACCCTGCTGGGACTCCCGGTGGGACACAGACATTTGGCAGGATTCACCCGCTCTGCCAAGGACAGGGAGGGCATTCCTCACTCCCTCCCCAGCATTACCTTCTCCCGCAGGAGGAGATCCACCTCGTGAGTCCCCAGGGAAGGGGGTCCCCCTACAGCGCTTGCACCATCCCCTGAGATGCTGGTTGAGACTGGAAGAAAGCAAAATATCAGCGTGAGAGGTGGTTGCAGGCAGCAGAAATGCTCCCTGCAGCATCCTTTTCCCTTATCCCAAAACTACTCCAAGGCAGTGGCCACTATTCAGGGCATGAGCTCACTTCACAGCCAGCAGAGAAACCAAAAAAAAGACACTTAGAGTGCAAACAGTCTGCACAGCAGGGAGTGTTAATTCACCTCTGGGAACCAAAACAGCCTTAAAGCAGCAGAGACACAGCAGAGAGAGGCTGCCCTTATTTTCCAGCACTGCCCAGCCCCTCAGAAAGCTGAGCTTTTTTTGTCTTCCCACATGAGAAGGGCTCTGCCCCCTGCCATTAGGGCGTGGGGATCCTTTGGGCTGTTCCCCAGCACAGGAGATCGTGCTGCCCTGGGGGGGTGTGTCCCTCCCTTCGCCCTCGCTGTGGTTTCCAGTTCAGCACTGGGACTGCACGGTGCTGCCTCCACTCTGCACTTTGACACCTCTCTGTTGACTTTGTGTGGCTTATGACTGCTCAAAAAGCCCAACCCCACAGCCTGAAAACCACAGCATCGAGCCCCAGGGCACAACATTCATGGCAAATGTCACGTTCTCCAGCTGTGCTGCTCCCCCAAACCCTCACCTCTGCCCTGCTCTATCACATACTTAATTTCCACAGGTGCATCAGCTATGGTTCTATTTTAAAGTTCCTACACTCGAGGCAGCCACTTCAAAGGAGGAAAAAACACCACTTCAAACAGCAGTCAGGACCAGGCACATGAGTCAGTGGTGCACATAAATCACTCATGGCCCTTCTGGGTCCCACACCAGGAAAAAGGAAGAGGAAATGTCCCTCTGCAAGGGCAACAGCATTCCCCCTGGGATGGCACAGCTCATTTCTTCCCTGACCCGAATGCCACCCAGGACCACACACGGATTTTGATCAGCTCCACTGGCCAAGGACTCGCACCCAGTTGCTCAACACTCGTTACTTTTGTGCTCCAATCAACTCCACTCAACACCCAGTTGCTCTGTGAGGACACCAGGACACAAATGGCTGGTTTTGGCATCGTGGAGTACCTGGCCTCACCGCAGAGGTCCTGCTGAAGGTGTCCAGAGAGGCAGCACTGGCTGTGCTCCTGTCCCGGGCACTCGCAGGTCGCCTCGGCAGCACCAGGTGGGGCACTTGGCCAGGGGCTCTGGGGGCCCCACTGCCCACGGAGTCAGAGGGAAGCTGCCACTGCAGTGAGGGCAGGCGTGGAGGAGATGCAGGAATCGTGGGTTTGGGCTCTGCAACCACCTGGAGCTGCCCGGTCCACCCTATGCGACGTTTCAAGGGGGGACAGGACACCTACGGTGGGAAAACACCATGTTATCTGCAAGATTTTAGGAAGGATTTTAGCCCTGGATTCACAGCCACTGTGTTGTACAAAACCCAGGCACAGATCTCAGTGGAAGCACAGTTTTAGTCCTTTCCCATTTCCATCATCCAAGGATCAGATTTTAATCAGGGCATCCAGACTCTTTGCTGAAACAAAAGGAAATGATTGGGGTTTGCTGCTGTTTGAGGTTTTCCCTCTCCACCTGACTGCCCTGAATTCCTGACACCTGAATTCTGCACATCATGCGCACGATCCAGCAGCGCTCCCCTCACAGCTCTCCCGGCTCACACAAGGCCCTACCCCATCGTTCCTCCCGTTCACTGCAGTGAGTCACAGCCTCCCGCTGCCCTTCTGCCTTCCCATTCAGACTGGGGATTAGGGCACTGCCTGCTGTTCTCCTGCTGAGCAGAGCTTTCCAGGACAGCGGGGACCAGCCACCACCCCGGTCTCTGTTACAAGGGCTGCATTAAACATGTGCCAGCGCTGGGTCGGACCTGGGTGTGGATCCTTCAACACCCGGCTGTTAACGGAGCCCCAGACCCCAGTGCGAGTCCAGCACCTTCCCCTCTCCCGGGGCACATCCCAGCTCGTGCTGCTGCCCAGGGCGCTGGCTCGCAGCGCGGCTGCACAAAAACCTCCTGCTGTCCCCGCCTGGGCACGGCAGGGTGCGATCCCCAGCCGGGTGCTGCTCTCGTGTCCTCTGAGACCCCCGGGGAGCGATCCCTGCCCTTGTTAGACACTTCACAGCCGGGGTGGTTCCCTCCCTGCAGGCAGCAGGGTCAGGCTTCAAAGCTGCTCCCCCAAAGGAGGATCACAGGGCGAGGAAAAGGCACCGCGTGGACAGGCTGCTGTGCAGACCCGGTTCTGTGCGCATCCTGCCTCTGGGAATTCAGCTGCTCACCGCTCCAGCAGGATCTAGCTTTACCTAGGCAGCACCTTGGATTCTTCAAGAGCCGAAATAATGAAAGTATTACTGGAACTTGTCAATTGCTCTAGGTTTTATTTGAAACCCAGCTTCTCTCTTAGTAAGTGGCTTGTGAGGAAATACAAAATGCAAATAGAGGGAAAGGACATTTTCCAGATCTACCTTTGCTAATGCAACCGTGTCCCGCGCTTTTCCTTTTCCCTACCGAACTGCCCGAGTTTCTTCAGCAGAGGGAGCTCCAGCTTTTCAATTTCCTCCTCCCCGCCCTGGCACCTTTCCTCAAGATCTCCTAGACGAACCGGGAGCGAGTTCTTGCTTCTGGAGCCTCTCCTGGTCAGCAACTCCAACCCACCTTTCCTGGGCACCTTTCCCTGGACATCCCCATCCACCCTTGCCCGGGCATCCTTCCATGGGCCACAGCATCCATCCTTCCCTGGGCAGCACAACCCATCCTTCCCTGGACATCCCCACCCACCCTTCCCGGGCAGCCCCACCCTACCCGGGCAGCCCCATCCACCACCAGCTCGAAGGACGCTCCCGCGGTGCCGAAGCTCAGGATGTCCCCCGGCCTCACCCTGACGGCCGCGTTTTGCACCTGGCAGCTGTTGACAAAGGTGCCGTGGGGGGAGTTGAAGTCCTGGAGGATGAAGCTGTTGTCTGAGGCGGAGAACTCCAGGGCTGCGTGACGATCTGCCACCCCTGCGGACTGGGAGCGGGCAAGGGACAGGCAGGGAACGCTGCTGGAGGTGGCTCCAGGTCTGTCCCTGCTTTGCCAAGCCCCTTTTCTGGTCGTCAATCCCAGCACAAACCGGTACCTCCGCACTTTGCACGGAGGACTCCAGCACGTCCTCTTCCCTCCCCTCCATCCTCACCCGTTTTAGGATGCTCAGCGGCTCCACCCCTACCTGCAGGACGATGTCGGCCCCTCTGTGGCTCCCGATGGTCGTGGTGCAGGATTGCAGCTGGAAACATCCCTCCGAGCCCTTCAGGAAAGCTCGCATTGCCCAACCTCCTCACCTGCAAGGCTTGCACCGAACAAACAAATCCTCAGTCAGCAGCTTCCCCCCCAACACACAACCCGAGCCACGAGGGGCTCAGTCAACTCAAACATTAAAAACTGTGCAAAATGACCCCCAAAGCGGCTGTGTCCCAGCTGGCAGCGTGGCTGCAGTAGCCTTGGAAACCTCGGCCACGCCGGAGCCTGCTGCTGCCTGCCTGGGTGAGTTTTTCCTCTTCGGTTTGTTTAGGGTTCTTTCCTTCTCCTTTTCCCAAGCAACTGGCCCGGCAGCACAACACAGCTCCGTGCCAGCTGGGGACACACGTGGGAATGTGCATCACAAACCCCACAGGGGCCCTGCCACCTGCCAGGGCTGCCAAAGGACCCTTTTGTCCCCATTTTGCTGATTTTTTTATTTAATACCATGCACGGACACACACAAACGGGTCTTGCAGCCTCAGGGAAAAATTGCTGTCAGGTGGATCTGTCACCCATCAGCGCTTCTCCATCAATATCCTTGGTCCTAGGCAGCCACAAATCTTTCTTCAACAGAAAAAAAAAAAGGAAAAAACCCACACTTGCTGCCAACACCCCGCAGTTTGCCCTCACCAGTCCTGCAAGATTTCATCGTGCTCCTATTTGAGGCAGGAGCAGCACATTTGGCAAATTAGAGCTTCTCTGCAAACTTCTCCCGGTTTGAAGCCATTCCCTTTTGTCCCGTCACTCCGTGATCTTGTGTTAATCTGTATTGAAACTGATGTCAAATTTTACTCTCAATGGCCTAAGCTGTACAGAAGTGTGTCTGAGGAAGTGAAACTGAAAAGAAGTAATTCGATGAAGTTGTAATAAAGATTTTTTTCCTCTCTTTATTTGGTGTGATTTAGTCTTTTTTTTTGTTTGTGTTTTGTGTTGTCTTTGTCTGGGTCTCTCCCAGTCTCTCTCTCACTTGCTCCCCTGCTTTGTGCCTCTCAGTCTCTCTCCCCCTCTCTTGGACATCTTTGTACCCCTCTCTCTCCACCTCTCTCTCTCTCTCTTTTTTTCTTCTCTCTTTCCTTTTTGCTTTGCCTCTTTTACTGTCTCTTGTCTTTTGTGTCTTCTTACCTCTTCTTACTTTGTCTCTCTTCTCTGTCTCTCTTCTCTCCATCTCAGATATTCTGTCCTGTACCTTTTCCAAACGATAAACACAAACACAAAAGCAGAGGCTTGCCCCCAGCTGCACTTGTGCAGTGCCCCTGGGCAGGGTCTGACCATCTCAGCAGTCGGAGGTTCAGAGAATCCTGGAATCCCCGAATCCCTGGGTTGGAAGGGACCTTCAGGATCATCTATTTCCAGCCCCTCCCTCCCTGCCATGGGCAGGGACACCTTCCACTATCCCAGGTTGCTCAAAGCCCCGTCCAACCTTGCCGTGAACACTTCCAGAGTTTCTTCTGTCACAGCTTCCCTGTGCCAGCGCCTCACCACTATCACAGTAAAGGATTTCTTCCTGATACCTAATGGAAACCAAACCTCCTCCATCCTAAAGCCATTTCCCCTGTTCTATCACTACCTGCCCTTGTAAGAAGCCCTTCTCCAACTCTCTCATAGCCCTATCAGGTATATCAGGTACTGAAAGGCCGCTGTGAGAAGTTCTGGAGCCTTCTCTTCTCCAGGCTAAACAACCCCAACTCTCTCATCCTGCCCTGTAGCAGAGGTGTCCCATCCCTCAAATCATTTGAAGTCCTTTCCTTCCCCTCACGTCGTTCCCTCTGTCCGGCATCCTGTCCGTATTTTCCTTTCGTGTCCTGCTCCCACGCCCTCTTTCTGCCTGTCCTCCTCTCACTCCTGTGCTTCCAGGCACAGTTCCCCAGCTGGGGCAGTGGTGCTGCCTTCGAGTGACGTGGCTCGGTGGTGGACCTGCCAGTGCTGGGTTAATGGTCGGACTTGGATCATCTCAGCATTCTTTCCCAACCTAAATGATTCTGTGGCTCTTTCTCTCTCTCCTACTCCCTTCCCCTCCCCTCTCCCACTCTTCCTCTCTCCTTTTTCTTGTCCCTGTCTTTTCTGCCTTTCTCTGTCCCATTCCCAGCCCTGTGCTTCGTCACTGCTCCTTCCCAGCAAGCTGGCCTCTTCCTTCTTCTTCTCCTTCTCTTCCTTCTCCTTTTCCTTCTTCTTCCTTCTCCTTCTCCTTCCCCTCCTCCTTCTCCTTCTCCTTCCCCTCCTCCTTCTCCTTCTCCTTCCCCTTCCCTCTCCTTCTTCTTTCCCTTCCCTCTCGTTCTTGTTCTCGTTCTCCTCCTTCTCCTTCCCCTTCCCTCTCCTTCTTCTTTCCCTTCCCTCTCGTTCTTGTTCTCGTTCTCCTCCTTCTCCTTCCCCTTCCCTCTCCTTCTTCTTTCCCTTCCCTCTCGTTCTTGTTCTCGTTCTCCTCCTTCTCCTTCCCCTTCCCTCTCCTTCTTCTTTCCCTTCCCTCTCGTTCTTGTTCTCGTTCTCCTCCTTCTCCTTCCCCTTCCCTCTCCTTCTTCTTTCCCTTCCCTCTCGTTCTTGTTCTCGTTCTCCTCCTTCTCCTTCCCCTTCCCTCTCCTTCTTCTTTCCCTTCCCTCTCGTTCTTGTTCTCGTTCTCCTCCTTCTCCTTCCCCTCCTCCTTCTCCTTCTCCTTCCCCTCCTGCTGAGGTGTCCTGGGGCAGTGTCAGTGTCCCCAGCTGACAGGGCAGACTCGCTGAAGGAACGTTTCCTGTGT
>WEIT01040732.1:155877-167222 GCA_013389985.1 Dryoscopus gambensis | reverse complement strand
AGGCTGAGACACCCCTACAAGAAAGAGCTCATCTGTCCTTTTACAGGCTCCCAGGGCAATGTCTGCAGGCTCTCTTGTGGGCCTCTGGGCATACATAGAGGACAGCCTGTTTTAGTGCTGCTCAGGACATTAAACCCTGCTATCTTTCTGTGCTAGCACACTGATGACAGTCCCAAGAAAGATGAGAAAGGCCCTTGGAGCCAGGATTTAACTACTGTGAATACGCAGAAACCTCATATTCGGATGTCTGAGTCCAGCTCATCTTCTCAGCTCTGAAGGCTTGTAGCTGCTTCAAGGAATGCTCAGAAATCCCTCAACCCCCTGAAACATAAAAAGGAGAAAAACACAACTGCTCTGTGATGTATAGCTGCTTTGCTACCCAAAAGGGCTCTGAAAACATCAGGCAAGGAATTCACTGGCGGCAATGTGCTTTGTAAATCACAGAGCACACCAGTGTTTTAGGGTTTGGCGGCGGCTGAATTGGATCACTCAAGAGGCTGGTAACAAAGGAAGATGTAGGATAGGGAGGCAGGAAGGGTTGTAAGGTGCTGCCTAGAAGGCACAGGAGTGAGAGGAAAGAGTTTTCAGGGAGAAAGTGTGGGAGCACGTGAGCTCAGGAGAGGCTGTGATCCATTGAATAGACTGAAGCTGGTGAAGCCTCAGGCTAGGAAAGCCATGCAGAAAACAGTTGAGATTTCTGCATTTCTGCATTTCCTCCCCTTCTACCTACACAAAATGCAGCTTGCAAGCAGAGCTGAGTGCCAGTCTGCAGCCCAGTGACAGGCACTCCAGAGCAGATCCAAACAAGCCAGACCCTGGCGGGAGCAGATCTTGTCACAGCCCTGAGCCCACACCTGTGAGGAGCACACAGCAGGGTCTGTCGGTGCACAACACACTCTGCCCCTGCTGGGACCCTTCAGACCCTCCATGAGACAAGATCCTGCAGGATCTTGTGTACCCTGGATCCTGTTCACACAGCCTGAAGGGATCAGACACAGGAAGGATCACAGTGCTGGAGCCCAGGATGAGTAGATACTCCCACCTGGGCTCCGTAAGTATGGCTCTCACAAGCAGCACTGCACACAGAGAGAATCTGTGCTTGGTGGTTGCTGGCTCAGCCTCAACCCCACAAGGTTTCAACACCATTGTGGTTCCATCTGGCTGCTTCAGCAGAGGGGACACAGCCTTGAAAGGGGTGGGGGGCCATGCTGGGTAGGACCAGGCACCCACTTCCCCAGTGTCCCAGAAGAACATTTTCTTTAGTCTCTCCTTAAACCCTTGCAAACTTTTAGGTTCAACACCATTGTGCAGCAACGAGTTCCACAGGCCTATCACACATTCCTTTGTCTTGCTTTCAACACCTGCTAGCAATCTGTCCTGCCTTCTGCTTCTCACACTGCCTCTTGCCCCCTTACTGGGACTTCTACCACGTATCTTTGGCTACCTCTGTCCTGGACCTGCATGAGCAGAGTTACTCATTCACTTGTCAGAAGTGAGACTGTTCCACACTGTTCATCATCCCTGATGAGTGTTTTGCTGTGCTGCAGCATTGCTCTGAGGTGAGGGATCAGTGCTGCGTGTGGTACCAAAAACATGAACAAACAGCAGATTTTCATAGTGAGTGGTCCTAATTTTGGAGCAGAGCTCAGCTACGGATCAGGGTAAGACCACAGCATGGTCAGAAGGTAAAGGAATTGAGAAAGCTTCCAGACAGTCTTTCAGGTGAAAACAAGGCTTACTCATACTCACCTTACAAGGTGAGTCTCCTTGGAGATAGAAAGGGTTGTTGAGGAGGGTAGTGGGAAGACAGGGAAATATCTTGGCATTGCAACACCTCTGCAACCCCTTCCTTCTCCTTTGCTGTGGAACAGAAGACCTTGTGTCACCCCCATCTGTCAGGGATGCTGGATGAACCATCCGCTCCAACCCTGCTCTCCCTCAGAGGCTTGAGTTGGACTGGGGAGATTTGGGAATGGTTCAAAAAAGACCTCCCCATCAATGCCCTGCTAGCTCCCCTGGTAAAGCAGAGCTGCTTTGTTAATCATATCCGCGGATTAGCATGGGTTTATGAGTTCCACAAGGAAGCATTTGGAATCATAAATTGCATTTTCACCACTTAGCCCAGAAGGATCTCTGGGGCTTGGTAGACAGATATAAAAGGAAACCTTTAGAGAGAACAAGGGGGATAACAAAGAGATTATCAGAACCAAGCCTGAAAATTAATAGACCAAATCAAAATTAATTAATGGACTAAATCCAATTAATAGACTAAATCGAATCCTCTTTGAAAATGTGGTCACCTCAATCACTGATCATCTTTTCACACTCCCACGAAGACAGGCAGTTCAGCTTCTTCAGCAAAGTGGGTTAAGAAAGACCAGGCTGGAGCAGCAGGGGGGAAAGTTTGGGGGTTTAAGGGTCAGAGTTACCCCTGCAAGGGGGAAGACAGCTAGGGAGCCCAGGGTGGGCCTGGCACAGCTATGGGGAATAATCCTGAAGCAATTAAAAAGCTGGTATCTTCTTCCTTTAATGAAAACTATTGTGCTAAAACACAGTGAGTATTAAGAGCAGTTGTCGTCCTGCTGTTTGGCTTGTATCTGGATTAGATTTATGCTAAGGATGGAATATGAGTCTGGCTAAGTATTACTTTCCACAAATATTTGGCTTTTAAAAAAAGCCCAAATGTGGAGTTTATCACATTCAGACCCAAATGAACTGCAGTGGATGTGAAGAGCAATAAAAAGTAACAGGAGAACCAAGCAAAGGGGCACCAAGGGTGGGCACTGCTGGCCACAGAGCGGGGAAGAACAAGGTGTGAGTGGGGCTTGGGAGGGTGGCAGCGAGGGAGGGGACGAGGGTGGGAGCAGCATCATCCAGCAGGTGTCACCAGCTCACTTCAGGTCCCCTCCTTCTCCATGCCAGTCCTGCCATGCTACACAGCAAGACCTGGGGAGACTATGGCTCCTCCTGGACCATGCATTTTTGGAGATGGAGCAGGAGAGAAACCCTGCCCTGGGAAAAAACCAGTGTTATCTCACCAGCAATAAGGAAAGTCTATAATCACTGGCTGGGCTGGAGACTTTTGAATTTGGACATGCCAACCCCATACTCTACCCACAAGAGGAAAACTGATCCAAACTGGCCTTGGAAGTGCAAACACTGATGGAGGAAGACTTTCAGATGTCATTTAGTTGTAAGAGGCTTGGCAGAGGGAGCACCAGCCTATCCTGGGTTTGCTGGGATAGAACTAATTTCCTTCTAAGTACCTGGTACAGTGATGTGATTTGGATTTAGTATGAGAATAACGTAGGTAACACACTGATCGTTTAGCTGTTCCTCAGTAGGGCTTACTCTAAATTAAAGACTTTTCAGAGCCATCAAGCAGACGCAAAAGAAGCAGGTGCACGAGAGGGAGTATGGCCAGGAGAGCTGACCCAAACTGGCCAAAGGGATATTCCATACCACAGAACATCATGCCCAGGGCAGAAACTGGGGACAGTTTGCTGGGAGACACCAGTTGCTGTTGAGGAATGGGCTGGGCATTGGCCAGTGAGTGTGAGCAATTGTGTTGTGCATCTATCATCTGTCTTGGAGTTAATTCTTCTCTACCCCTCTCCTTTTCATTATTATTATTATTGTTTTTATTATATATTACTTTATTTCCACTATTAACCTTTTCTTACCTCAGCCTGTGGATTTTACCTTTTTCTGAATCTATTCCCCGTCCCACCACGGGGAAGAGCAGGGAGTGAGTGAGCCTCAGACAAGTACTTTAGTTGCAGGTTGCAATTAAATCACAGCACAACCAAAACACCTCTTTCCTCTGAAAGAAAAAACTTTCACCCCTTAAATGATTGTTGAGCTACTGAAAATATGACTGTGATTTTGAAAGTTTTCAGGCTTTTCCTGCTGGCTGGTTGAAAGGAGACTATTCTCTTTTCCATAGATGAAGGGTCCTTTTAGGATGCAAGAATATCAAAGTTCCTCTTAAAACACATGGGAAAAGTAACAGCCCCTCATCTCCTCCCCCCACCATGTCATCCAGTGTGTGACAAAAAAAATTGCCCCAGTGAGTCTGGTGTGAAGCCACAGCTGCAGCATCCTACATCCCATTTTGAAGCACTGCTTGAGCATCCAGGTTTCTGTGTCTGCACCCCTCTTTTAATCTGCGTGTTTAATAGGGCTGAGGCAAAAGCAAAAACAAAACAAGAACAAAAACCAAACAAACCAAAAAAACCCCTCACACAACCCAAATGAAAATCACATTTGAAGGCCTAGGTTTCCATTTCACATGACACTTTGAAACCCATTTGCCTAATGGTATTTATCGCCTTTCTTAAACAACAAACATAAGAAAAGTCCACAATGAGGAAACAGAAAGTAGTACTTCTTTTATTATAAAATGAATTAATCTGCAGCTAATCATAAAAACAGGTGTACCTTTCTTTGGCTGTGCTCAGACAAAGATAGTTGCTTGCTATCTCTGATTTACTCCTGAATTGCCAGCAGCGCACAAGAAAGGAGGTTTGAAATGGTTTTAATTCCTCGTCATAGCTTGTGTCATCAGCACCACAGGTTGTCTTTTCTTTCATAAAATGGCCCCTGAAAAACAAGGATGTTGTGTGGGGTTCATGATGAGCCCGTGGGCCAGGGCAGGCTGTGCTCGGTGGGGAGCAGAGCACCCACTCAGGGAGGTGATGTTCAGACTGGTTTTGCCCTGCTAGAACACCCTGGCATGTGTTACTCTCCCTGAACTGCACATGTGCTTTCAGCCAGCTGGTTTCCCACTGGGAACCAGCACTCATGGAGACGTCACTGGCCCAGCTGGCTCACAGTGGTCCAAGGAGGTTGGACATTCAGTGCACAACACTAAAGTCATCCCCAGAGTCCAGTCCACCTTGGCTCCTCACTCTTTGCTCAGGATTGATTCCTGCTGTGCTGCAGGTCAGTCCCAGGCCTGGTTTCCCCACAGGAATTCACTCCAGCTCCTGCCCAGCTCCCCGGTAGAAACCCATGTTCCGCTCCTCCAGCAGACCTGCCCATCTCCCTCAGCAGCTATTGCTGGGTGGAAATTCAGATACTGCTCCTCAGGAGAGTCCAGTGTTTCAACACAGTCCTCATTCCAAAACGGAACAAAACAAAGGCAGAGCTTTCCCTGTGAACTGGAATTTAATGATTTTGAGTCACTCAAGTCGGCACAGTTGGATAAAATCAAAATGTTTTGTCCTGATTTTAATTACCCATTACTATTAAATTATTTTGTATACATTACAGTGTATTATGCACAAGCATTTTGATGTTTTGACCACTTCCTCCCTTTTTCTTTCTGTGAGAATGAAGTTTCCTCACAATCCACGCATTTTCACAAGCTGTTTTGCTTTCAACAGTTTGGCATTTTCAACAGAGAGAACAAAAAAAAAAATCTGTCTGAAAACCAGCTGCACTTGCAAATGCAGCAGGAGGAGCTTCATTCATTCAAAACACAATTTCCATTGGATCTCTTTCCTAGGTTTTAGCTGCTATGGGGTCAAAAATCCAGCCATGCTTTGAAGCGGTTCCATGGGGCTCCATATTAATTGCTTCCCTGTGATTTCAGATCAATTATAAAGCTCTGTAAAGGAATTGCACTGCTCTTCTAAGCCTCCTGTTCTGGAGGTTTGCCCACAGGTCAGGACCAGAGGTGTTTCTCCTTCCCAGGTAAATGCTGTAAATGCCAGGAGCCAAAGCAGTCTTCCTGATGTCCAGAGCACAAGTTTGGGAGGTGGTGGGTTGGGTTTGGATGGTGGAGCCCAAGGAGCTGCCCAGCGTTTACATTTTGAATGGCAGGGCAGGTTTTGCTTTGAGCCCTCACCCAGCTGACAAAATACACCACAACGCACAAACCCCAGCTCAGCATCTGCCACCTGTGCTGTTCAAAGGAGGCGACATTGCAGGCACTAGANTCCTTAGGATTTATCCGTGCAGTTATCTGCCTTGCAGCAACATTCTCTTCCTTTGGGGAAGATGCTCTTGTTGCTTTCCTCCCTCCACATGGTACTGACCGCAGAGGTTGAGAGCTCTTGCAGCTCCTCAAGATGTTTTTCATCTCATTATTATTTTTAGGAGAAGACGGGATAAAATATGCCTTTTTGACAAGTGAGGAAAAAAACCAAAGATTATTTCCCTGGGGAAATTCTGTTTTGTTTAAAAATTTCCATCAGAAGGGAGCTAAATGTAAAAAAGCCTCTTTTTTTAAATGAATCAAATAGGTATTTTTACTGAAGAGGGTTTTTTTTTTGAAAGTCTGCGCCCCATTTCCTACTTTTTCATCTCGAGGAAAAAAAAAATGTAGAATAAATTCATACATGATTTTGGGAGAAGGGGCAAATGCCCACAAGAAAACCTAGACATGTTTTAAGCAGCTGAGTTGTAAAAATCTGGTTTTAGCCAATAAAGTCAGCGGGTCTGTTGCGGGGGCAGGCAGCAGAGGCAGTGGGAAGGGTGGATGGGTGTCCGGGGGGCTTTCCAGGCTTCAGCCGGGCTGGTCCCTGCGCCAGCGACTCCTGATGTGCTGTGATGGCCATGCCTGTTGGATGACTAATTTAGCACTTCGTTCCCTTTGAGCACTGCACAAATTACTCCGGTTGTTTATGCGTCAGTGTCACTCTTCACGTGTTGCAAGAACTTTATGGGTGGCAATAAACCCGCATTAACGCTCTCTGGAGCTCACACGTACCAGAGCAGCTCTGCCCAGGGAAACTGAGGCGCGGGATGGGTGCCGAGGCCACCGCCACCGCAGACATCCCAAAGCGGTGCCCCAAGCCTCTTTGCTGCCAGATTTTGAGGGTGATATGAGGCACCCGTGCGGCTGATGGACCTTTGGGTGGTGGGAGGGGGTTGGAGGAGGCAGGGACCACTCCAGCGCGCAGCTCCGATTTCCGCAGCCACCACGGGGAAAGGATTAAGCTTCCAGATGGGGGGAGTCGGCAGCAGGAGCTGGCAAAACCTTCAGAAACAAAGATCCTCTTTCTATGCAAATGTCCCTTAGAAATAAAACTCAGGGGGAAAGAGCAAAAGCCGGGAGGTGACGTCAGTGGCTTCGTCTCAGTTTTTTTTATTCCCCAAATTTCCCGGGAGGAGTGAGCGGGTGGTTTAGGCAGATGTTTGCTGATCAGATATGCTGATGACTGTGCCCAAGGGGAGCGAAACTTGAAGCGATACAGTTTAACCCAAATGAAATAATAACACTTTCCAATTTCTTCCCCAGCTTTGGTTTCTGAAACAGCTAAAGGAATGTAGGAGATAATGATTAGAAACATCAAGAGGGTGAGCGACAGCTTTGGAGGCTTGTTCTGAAGAAAGCAGGGTTAGGCAGAGAATTTTTTGAGCCATTAAAAATTAATTGCCAGGAAACTCTCTGGTGGGGTTAATGAATAACAAGCCTTTGAGATCCTCCAAACAAGGCTAGCATTTCTGAGACGCTGAGGATCTGGTGGGTGCAAGGAGGAAGCCACTCCTCTGCTTTCTGCCAGAAAGCTTCCAAAAAGAGGGCAAGATAAAAAGGACCTTGCTTGGACCAGGTTCCCCAGAACAAAAGGCTCCCTGAAGCTGATGCCCATGCAGTGATGAGTAAGAGAAGATATTCAACCTTTGGATCTCTATTCAGCCATGGATCAAGGGAATCTGGGTGACTCGGGGAAGGATGCTGCTGGCCCCTCTGGAAAGGGTCACTCTGTGATTTTGAGTCACACCCCAAGCCGTGAGCTGAAATGATTTTTCCGGCCATTTTTGAGAGGAGACGAGGGGTGCTACAGCCCTGCGACAAGACTTGGACACAGAGCAGCCTTCAAGTCTCCATGGTGGCAGTGGGAGAGATGAGACATCCCAGCACAGAGGCCTCAGAGGATCCCAGCCCCATGCATGGCTGTGTGAAGCCGTGATCCCTGTGCTGTAAGAGCCTCCAGACACCCAGACTGCATGAGGGGACACACCAGCACGCACACACCTCCAAATGCATATGTGACTGTGCATGGGTGTGCAGTGGGCACGCAGGGGTACCCACAAACTCATTTCCAGGCGTGGCTGTGCCTGCTGAGGGTCCTGGGTCTGTCCAGAAAACCAGCAGGGTGGGCAACAGGCAGCCATAGGGGCAGGTGGGGAAGAGGGGGTGCTGTGAGGCCAGCAGGAAGGGGTGACACTTAAGCTAGTGGCAGTGGAAACGTGAGACAGGGTTGGTCTGGAAATAATGCAGCTCCTGCCAAATTTACAGCCCTTCTGGGGAGGGCTGTGAGAGCAGGGGAAGGAAAGGCAGCGGCAGGCCCAGGGGATATTGCCAGGGCCTGGCTTTTTGAAGACATGTGCTCCTGTGTTACAAGTGTCAAGAGGGCACTGCATAAGCCTCTTTAATGAGCCCAGGGAGCAGGGGCGGGGGGAGCCGTCCCACCTCTCCAGGAAGCACTGGAGGGAATGCAGAGCCAGGGCTGCCGAGGTGAAGGTGCACAGCAAGGGGCTCAGCACATGGAGCCGTGCAGCACAGCAGGAGATCTGGCAGCAGGGCAGTGGGGCTCTCCATCCCTCCCAGCTGCCTGGTACCGCTGAAACAGCCACCATACAGCCCTGCTCCTCCTGAAAAATGTCTAATGGAAAGGTGTCCCTGCATATGGCAGGCATGTGGAAGCTAAACTTCAAGGCCCCTAACTAAACTTCAATCCAAACCATCCTGCGATTCTATGAAAAAACTGGAGCGGAATCGCCCTTGGCCAGGGCTGAGGCTGTGGGAAGCAGGTGTGAAGCTCATGGGCTTGCTGCAGGAGGTATGACAAGCCATCAAGGGCACCCCAGCCAGTGTCCCAAAGGGCCATCCTCTGTGCCTTGGGCTGCTGCTACCTGCAAGGAGGCTGAGGGCTGCATCTTGGGGCCTGACACCTACAGCAACCAGTTTCATGACTTGGCTGCAAGATAGAGCAGGAGGGAAAGCAGGACCAAGAAAGAAGCGATGAGCTTGTCATTCAGACACAATTACCTGCCGTAATAGTGGAGGGGAGGTGGGAAAATGATCTGCCAGGGAAATTGCTTTGGGTAAAAATGATCTGTTTCTTGCTCCTGGCTTGCAGCTAGGAAACTCTTCATTTTAACCCCTTCCCAGGCTCCATCTTCCATGAGACACCAGCACCCATGGCACAGGCCATTGCCGGATCTAACAGGAGGTGACAATTCAGGTGTCTCCATGAGAAGGTTGTTAACCCTCTCCTGACTGGCTCTTTCTGCCTGAGTGGTCTCTACTTCTTGCCAGCAGAACTCGAGTTGGAGTCAGAGTTGGTTCTTTAGGTCCCCTGAATTCTCAGCTGGCAGGACCCCTGCTCAGAGAGTGGGAGAGCACCCCACAGTCACCGTCCACCTGCCCCTGGTCACAAGCCCCACAAAGAGACAGCAAGCTGGGAAACTGCACGGCTCTCCATCCCCTCGGCGTGGTGTGCAAGCCAGCCCCATCTGCTCTGAGCCGCGCCGTGCAACGCTCCCTTCTGCTGCAAGGAAACTCATTAAGCGTCAGCAGCGTGGGGCTAACGATGTGCAGATGAACACTTCCATCTCTGTCCGCCAGAAGGCTGCGAGCCTGGGAAGTCAGGACGGTGGCACTCTGCCTTCCCTGACGAGAGTGTTGCATGGATTAATTAGGAAATACTTGCAATGTGCTTTGGAACTGGAAAGCGCTAAGTGTTATTAATCAGTGTCATGATTTACATAGAAAAATCGCAGAAAATATGAGGGGGTGGTTAGTGGAAGAAATAAATCACCCTGTGGCTTTGATGGGGATGGGGAGCATGGGAATAGGTCATCCTGACCCCACACCACTACTGCTGGCATTGACGGGGGTAAGGGAGGGCCCAAGGTTTTTGGACCACCAAGGGAAATGAGAACTCATCAACCCACCCTACAGAGGCACCTTGGACCCACTGGACACACCGTGCTCATTGTCCCACGCCCAGACAGGACGGTCCCTGTTCCCTGTGGGCTCCCTTTGCTCTGGGGACAGATCACAAATTTCTCAGTATCCTCTCTCCATCACAGCATGAGGCTGCCCCAAGGCAGCACCACCCAGCGCGGCCCCACCCATGCACAGCATCCCGCTCCGTAGCAGGGATGGCCATCCAGAACAGATATTTTTGGTTTCTTCACAGACCTCAAAACCAGGGAGTGAAAAGGGGACTGAAAGTTGCTATGTCCCCTCCTCCAGACAGAAATCCTCTGCTTGGAGTGTGTCTGCTCTGTCCCACCAAACTGGGACTGGAGGAAAAGGAGACCTCTGCTCCCATCTACGGGGAACTGGGAGAAGTACGGCTGGGAGGGAGATACCCTCCTCTGCTCCCACAGACATTCGGGATCACCAGGAAGATGTTCCATGTCCCATGTCCCAGCAGGACAGCAACAGCCATCCAAGGCTGAACAACAGCTCCTGTTTTGCCCAACATCGCAGTGAGACACCCACACCAAGCCACTGGGCTTGGAGGAGATGGGAGACTGACCAGGCCAGTTAGGCAGGAGTTTTGGAGAATTGGGATGTGTGGGGTGTACAAACAGAATCAGCAAGGACACTTCAGGGGCAGAGCAGTAGGGCAGAGCAGAAGCAGATATCATCCAGCCTCTACATGTGGCCACAACTGGGAAGAGGTTTCCCTCTAGAGCAGCCTGGAGGGCTACAAAGGATCCTGCTGACCTTATAAAACCACGTGCCAGGCCACAGCCGTGTATGAGCTGTGCAGAGTCCCACTCCAAACACAACTTTTACACAAGCACAGACCTCTACAGCAGCCACTTTTCACACTCCTGTGTAGAGAAGCAAAGTCAAAACTCCACAGTAAGAAATCCTATCCTGTTTTTCTGCCTAGGACATGTCTGGAAGTGGGCTGCACACTCGTCAGATGTAGATAGCAAGCCACAGTTACTTAACATGCTGTTAAAATCTGTGATTTGTCTAAAAACAGTCAATAGGAGGCTGGTCCCTGGCAGTCTGGGCTGACAGGGTGGCTGCCCAGGGAGATTTGATGGGTCCTGCTCCCTGCCTGGCATTTGGAAACAGCCAATTCATCTCTGCACTAATTTGTGTGCACAAGATTGTGACTAGCTTCCCCTAAACGTCTGCTCAGGTAAAACTCAATGACTGGATATTTGCAGAAAGCAAATATGGGAGAGGCCACAGCCCAGACCCAGCAAATTTATTCCCCTAGGCAAGCAAATATTAAGGGTACTTTTTTCACCTGTATTTGCTCATTTCTATTTCCATGATTTAGAGCACATGGGAGGTCAAATTAGCTCCTTAGAAGAGCTCCTTCTAGTCTAAGAAGCCCAGGTTATCCCTCTCTCCTCTC
>WEIT01040732.1:114245-155638 GCA_013389985.1 Dryoscopus gambensis | reverse complement strand
TTTTCTTTTTTCTTTTTTTTTGGTATCTTTCCCTTCTTTAACCTTTCTTTTCCTGAAAACCCCAAGGTTTACACACAAGTTCCCCAGGGCCACCTGGCAGCTCCCCTCTGCCCCTTTCTTGTCCCCTGCCTGCCCACATCTGTAGCTGCTGCTCACCCCACCTGCCCCCAGGGCCTCACACGAAGCCACTGAATTGAGAGTTAATTTGAATTTGAGTTGACAAACTCCAGGCATATCCCATCTGCGCAGGCAGGAAATGGCCAATGTGTTAACCTTCCAGCGGGGAGGGCAGGGCAGAGGGGAAATGCTTTTACCTTTCCCTCCATTTAGTGTAGCTCTTAAAAAAAAAATAGGGTCAAATAAAATAACGCCTTGGGCTGACCTAAAGCCAGTGGGAAATTCCCAGTGAGCATCCAGAGGTGTCTGGGAAAGGGAGGAACACCCTGTCTTGCTGCTTGGGATCAGGGGCCAAAGGCAAAGCCTTGGAGAGGAGGGGAGGGGAGCCCGGGCTCAGCATTTTTCCACATCTCGTCCCAGACAGACCCGTGGACACCTGCTCTGTCCCACCTCACTGCAGCAGGAGAAGCTGCCACCGTGTCCCTGCTTTCCTCCCTGCAAAGTCAGCGTGTTCTGCCCAGTCAGCCCTCCAAGGCTGCTCTCACCACCACAGCAACACAGCAAAAGTGTCCTTCCACAGATCCTCGTCCGGCAACCACAGATCCTTGGATATTTATTTTGGTGGAAGTAGTGGTGTATTTAACCAGCTGTGATGCCCGAGAGTGGCCAGGGTTGATGTTCTGCCCTTTGCAAGGAGCTGGAGGTGCAAAGGTAACCCATGGAAGTGCTTCACATCTCAGAACAAAGAGGTGCAGCTGATTCTCGGGCACCTGTCCACACCATGTGGCCACTCGAGGTGCCCTGAGGCTGGATTTTGTCAGCTGATAAACCACAACCTTCAACTGCAGGGAAATTTACCAGGATGGAGAAGAAGGAGATTTTCTGCTTCAGTGGGGGATGCTGAGGCCTGGGTGCTGCAGAGGGTTTGAGCCCCCAGACACCTTCATTGTCTCCTTCTCAGCCTCTAACCCCCCACAGATTTTCAATCCTGCCTCCCACTGCTTCTCTAGCATTTCTCTCTCGAAGATGGTACTTCCAGCTGATGTTGATTTTTCTATCTCTCCAGCAGTGTTTTTAAGCACAGGCAAGGCAGCTGGAATAAAATTAGCATTATTTAGCATTACCTAGCACCAAAGGCACTTGACAGATGCAGAAGAGCAAAGATTTGGGCTGGATGTTGGGAGAAAGCTTTCTCGTGTGCCCAGCACAGAAATGGGGGGACAATCTGGGCTCTCCTTCCCTGGAGAGCTGCACTGCCACAGGCAGGCTGTCCACACCTGCAGTCCCCTATCCATGCTGGCAATTCCCCTGTGGGGGATTGACCAGCCTCATCAGAAAAGCAAACGAGCCGTTCCTGGGGTGTCAGGAGCTGTGGGTGAGCCAGGGCTTGTGCTGACAGTGTTATTCCCACATCTATTTCCTCATCCATTGCTGCACCACCCAGCAGCTCAAACATCAGCATCACCACGTGGATGCCACCATCTCTATGCCAAAACACACTCCCAACCCCCCAGTACCTCCGGGGCTATTGACTTCTATGGGTCATGAAGAGAAGGGTGAGGATGCAAAATATGTTGGGAAGAGAACTGGGGAAAGCAGGGAGCAGCAGGCAGAGGACTTAGGACCAGGTCTGAGGCCAATCCCAGAATCTGCCCTACCACTGGTAACTATGCCTGGCTATTTCCCTTCCCGGCTGCATCTCCCGCCTGCTGAGTACAGAAACAAGCCAAGCCCTTGATGCTCCCTCCCTCTGCCACTAATGCCTGTAACGAGGCTTCAGTCAGGCACAAGACTGTGGGAACTGCAGCTTGTCACCTTCTCCGTGGCCGCAGGCAACATCAGGATTTTCAGATGCTGTAATGGAGAACTGTCAAACAAACCCATCCCCTCCGGAGATGCTCCACTCAGCCTTGTGCTTGCACATCCCCTTCCCAGTGAACACATGCCACCGCTGCACATTTAGGAGTGGGATAAACAACCTCTCTCCAATCCTCCCTCATTTGTGTGCTTGCTCTCCCGAGAACTTTCGTAATTGCTTCTTTGCCTTTAAATACCATGCTGCTCCTTTGGCATTTCACTGTTTAAATGTCTCCCGCTTCGAAGATGACATTGTCTGGAGGCGGATGGATTGGGGTGGTGTCTGCAAGGTGCAGTGCACGAGAGCAATGGGCTGCTCTGCCTGTCCGACTTCTCCAGTGGTGAAGGCAGGGTCAGGCAGGATGGCTTTTTGCAGCACAGCCATAAAAAGCTGGTTTCGGGCTAGAAGGTAGGATATGCCCCTTCCTCTGCCCTTGGAGGAGTTCCTCCTTCCCATTCCTGGTGGTTGCAGTTGCCTTGGCTGCTCCTGCCTTCCTTGCAGGGGGAATAATGAAGGGGAAAAGTAAGTCAAGACAGGAGCCATCCTGTCCCAGCACAGGCTGGAGCATCCCATTAGGACTGGGCTGCAAGTTCAGCCTCCAGCATCCCCAGGTCATAGAGGTGCTCTGGCCAAGTGCACAGCCAACATTTCCAAACCCCTGTGCTCACAGAGAGTGCTGGGTCCTTCCTACATCTCCTTGCTGTGCTTCACAAACTTGCAGCCTCCCAGCTGGGAATGGATCCAGGGTGTCCCATACTGCAGCACACACTTGTGGCTCCACATGCACAGGGAAATGTGCCAGCTCTCACCTCGCAGAGCCCTGGCTCTGAGTGCCCCCGTTCCTGTGAACCTTAGGGCCCCAAGAAGGATAGTCTCAGGATTTTCCACTTACACATTTTGTTTCCTATTTTGCAGGCAATGGGCGATCTGAAGTATTTTTTGCAATTAGTGTAGTATTAAGTGCTGTGATCAGGAAATGTTCTTTCAGAGAAAGGGCAGGGGGGCAGCATGAGGAACATCCTTCCTTGTTATTTTTGGGAAAAGTGTAATTATTACCCCTTTGGCCTGTCTGCAAAAGGGATTAATAATGTCCACCTTCACAGCTGTCAAAGCTGTGATTAATTGAGCTTGCTGTACTGAAATCTCATCTGTTTGTCTTGTGTCAATGTGCAAATTGAAAACACAACACAATATATCTTACCAGGCATCCTGTACCTCTCTGTTTATCAGGCACCCTTCTCCCACCTCTCTGCTTCCAAACAGCCTGGAGGACTCAAGCCACTGCTCTGCAGCCATGTTTAACCTGGAGCTGGCCAGTATCACCCCTGCTGGGGGAATGGTGAGCTTAAAAGGCTGAGGGCACCACCTGCTCTGCAGGCTGGTGGTTGCTCTTGCAGGATGTTTCTTCTTCTCCCAAAGAAGAGCCACACAGGGGTATAAGTTTCAGGAGCAGGTTTGCCACAAAAGTTTGCTTTTTGGCAGGACTTGCCCCCACGTCAGGACACTTGGATCCTCAGGGTGCATGTGTGTGTGCCCACCACTCCTCCCAGGCACAGCTGCTTGTTTCTGCACATGGCAAGGGAAGGAATGTTGCAGGATGCATCATTTTCGTAAATGATGCCTTGCACAAGCCTGTGGTAGGATTAACCTAAAATAATTTTTAGGCCACGACTCATCCATCCAAAAGTCAGAATATGCCTGAGCGTGATTGGCTGCACACCTGGGAGAGAAGCTGGGTCTCACAGCCCTGGTCCCATCAGCCTGCAGGCTTCAGCAAAGAGTCTGAGGATATCCCTGGTGGGATTATCCTTGCCATAATTCACAGAATTACAGAATCATTACAGTTGGAAGAGACCCCTGGAGATCATCCAGTCCAACCCCCCTGCCAAGGCAGGGGCACCTGCAGCAGGTGACACAGGAACACACCCAGGTGGGGTTTGGATGTCTCCAGAGAGGGTGATTCCAGGACCTCCCTGGGCAGCTGTTCCAGTGCTCTGCCACCCTCAACATAAAGAAGTCCTTCCTCATGTTGAAGTAGAACTTCTTGTGCTTTAGTTTATGGACACTGTTCCTTGTCCTGTCACTGGGCACCACAGAAAAGAGTCTGGCACCATTCCCTGGGCTGCAGCCTCAGCACCAGCTGGTCCCTTTGATCCAACTTTGGGCCGTGAGTTTGGTTTCATAGCAAGACTTCCATCTTCCATTGTACTTCCACCAGTCCCACTGAAACGATGCGGGGTATTTTTGTCTGCGAGGCAGCATGCCTGCCCTTTGGTGCTGAATAAATAAATTACTGTGGTGGTAAAGGAGATCATTGCTAATCAGAGTGCATAAAGAGCCTGAGAACCCTCCAGGGGGATATGCTGCAATGCACTGAGTGCAAATCGTAGGCACTTTTTTACAGGGACATGATATTAAAGAGGAATAGATTTCTGTGCCAATATTGTCTCTGAGAGAGAATTCACTAGGATCTGATGGTCGGGATCTATCCCAGGATCTAATTCCTGCCCAAAAACAGGCCTGGAATGTGTTTGGGACTTCCTTGGCATCCAACACCCAGATCAATGAGAACTCAAAGGCACAAGCTGTGCTAGGCAAAGTCAAGACACTGTAGGGACGTGCCCCTGTCACTTCCCCAGTAAAGTAATTTCTGAACCACACTGGAATGGGATCCCCCTAAAAGGACCCTGCAGACACTAAAGGCAGGTGAAAGACAATACTCTAATTAAATACCCTATCCCTGTGGCTTTAGCTGATGCTCACAGAATAAAAACAAGTAGAAAACTAGCAAGAATGGTGTGTTTACCATTTCTCATTGTATAATATGCAATGTTTTCTCAGCATGTCCTCAGGAGACAAGCAGCTGGGAGCCCAGACTGGATGAAAAGAGAGAAAGAACAAGGTGTTAGGCAAGAAATGCTGGGGAAGTGGGGGGAGTCAGGGGTCCCTTTGTAGCCACCACATAGCACTCTGTGGTGTTTGCCCCAACAGGAGGAGAAGCTGTTCCCATATCCACCTTTATGGTGACTGCTGTCAAAGGCACTGGGGCGTTTGGTGCTGGTGGTGCCTGCTGGTGGCAAACCATCTTCCCACCTCCCCCTTTTAGCTGAGATGTCAGGAGGGATGGAGCTGGGATGGCCAGGCCATTTACTCTCCCTCTGGGACTGTCTCTCATCCTTTTACAGTTCACTGGACATGGTTTAGCCTTCCTTTACCTTGCAGCTGGGCTGGGCCCACCACGGAGGATCCTCCTGGATCCTCTCCAGAGTGGGTCTCCTTGTCCAGCGGCTGACCCAGCTCCTCCAGGTCAAGTGTGCACTTTTGTATTCCCCCTCTGCACGAGGTTTTACCCTTCCAGCAACCTGCACAGCCTGGCTCAGCCCCAGCAAAGCTGGGACCCTGCTCCCGGCAGCACCAGCACTGCGCCAGTGCTCACAAGCCCTGCCCTCCTGGTATCCACAGCCTCAGTCCCCACCACCTCTCATTTTTAGCAGGGACACCCAGCGATCTTTTCCATCAGTCTCCTGCTGAGCCTGGTGAACGAGGTGGGCATGGGCTGCTCCAGTTCAGCTGATGCTGTAAGTGATGGCTCAGGCGATGGAAAGCAGAGGGTGCATCTTCCATCCACAGGCATCAGCAAACTGGGAGAGATATCAAGCAATGTGGAGGGCAGGATTTTAGAATTTAGAACAATTTCAGCAAGCTGTAGGAACCATCTAAAGGAAATCCAGGTTGAAGGGTGCAGTAACTAATCCCCCAAGACACGGGGGAGGCATTTTGCCCTGCAGGCAAAGGACCCATGTGGCCTCCTGCACCTGCACAACCTTGCCATCCTGTGCTACAGCCACCGGCTGTGACATAGGGACAAATGTGTCTGATCCACCCTGGGGAGGTTAGTTTGGCAGCCAGGGACCTGAGTCTGCAGCAGGAAACCAAGGCACAGACAGGAGACTAAAAGGAGCCTGGAAGGGGCTTGCTCCTGTGAGCAAGTGGGAAGCAAAGTGGTTTCTAGAGACCCCAGAGGACTTGAGGCTCCTCTTGGTCCCCTGCCCTTTAAGGGAAACTCCCCCTCACGTGTTGTTTGTGCAATCTGCTGGGGTCTGCATCGCATTGAGGCCCATTAGATCTATTTTCTGTAGCTGAATAATTTTAATTTTCTAGTCAGTTACCTTTTAGGTCTCACTTCCCTCTTTTGTCTGTGTCTTAATTGTCTGTTCCATATATCAGTGTTCCCCTGACAATCTCTCCCCTCTTCAGTGTGCCTGTTCTCCTCCCCTACCCTCTCCCTTCCTCCTGCCTATCTCCACCTGCTTAAACCTTCCAAGGCTACTGCATCTGCCAGCCTCCAACTGCTCTGCATCATCGCAGCAGTGGCTGCAGCCACGTGAGATGTTGTGCCAAGGAGCTTTGTCCTTCCTGGCAGGAGATGGGCCCTGGGATCGAGGATCAGGCCAGCTAAACTGCAACTGCGTGTATTCAAGCTGAAGGCCACTCACATCAGGTCTCAACAGCTTCCCTCCCGGTGCTGATGGACTTTGGAGACATCTTTTTCCAGTTCTCCAGGCCCAGCCCCCTCTCTCATGAGTGCTGCCGTATCCCAGCTGGGAGCACAGGCATCCTGACTTCAACTTCTCTGATGATGGTGGGAGAAACAATGCCCAAATGCATCAGAGCCGTCTGGCCCATCCAGAAGCAGAGACAAGCTGTTGTAAATCTCTCCCTGTGGCTGGAGAACTCCTGTCTTGTAGGCACATGAAACCATGGAAAATGGCATTTTGTGCCTGCAAGCGAGCAGCATGCAGCGCACCACGGTGCCAGGATGTGCTCAGGGAACTGTCTGCAGCTGCACCAGACATCTGAGCTAACGAAGAGCTGGGGGCTGAGTAGCTGAAGTACAGCACCAACGTCCCCCCAGGAAAGAGGGGATGGAGGGGCACTGCCTGTCACTGCCAGGTTGGGGTGCTGCATTGCTTCCTCCTCCTGCCTCAAACTCATGCATTTTCCCATCCCAATCCCAGCTGCACACTGCTGACACCATGTCCTGAAACTCAGGGCTTGTACATGGCATCCACAGCAGATCCTGCATCCCCCCCACCCCCAAGGAGATGATTTTGGCCTCACATCATGCCCATGCCTCTGCCGTTGGCGGGCAGGTTACACTTCGCACATCCTGCTCAGTCTCCCCAGGGGCAAGAGGAGTATCCCCAGGTTTGGGCAGGAGCTCCAGTTTCGATGCCTTGTTCTAACCTCAGCCTCCTGCTAATTTCCATCCCTTTAGACCTATCTGTGGGAAAGACAAGTGGTCCCTGTCTTTGCTCAAGGCCCCTGGGCACGGTGCAGTGACAGGAAGGAGCCGGTCCTGAGCCGTGTGACTTGCCCTGCCGGGTAATGCTTCCCCTCCTTCCCTTTGAGGAATTTCTCACAGCACGGCTCAGGTTTTCTTTCTGCAGAGGCACAAAGCAAAGGAGATCAAACCTCAGGCACACACGCTCCCAGAAATCAGTCTGCCAGCAAACCTGGGTGTGGAGCCGACCGCATCCCTGGTACAGGAAATCAAAGGCGGCGGCTGATACATAGCACAGTGCCGAGGTCAGGGGTCCCTTTGCTGTCGGAAAAATGGGACAAGAGGAAACAGCAATAATCAGATCGCTCAAAAGCCTCGTTTACACCTCACCTGGTTGCAGAGCTCCCTTCCCTGCAGCACGTTGTGTCTCACGCTCGGCTGTCCCCACTTTGGCGCCCGTGGCAGGGAGCACATGGAATGGGGAGCTGCAGGGAGACAGAGACATCAGCAGCCCTCGGGGACTACTGGGGCTGGCAACTGGCAGCAGCGACCTGTTGTACCTCCAGAGAGCCTGCTGGAACAGAGAGGATGGGGAAATGTGCTTCGAGTGTCTTTTGGAGGAAATTCTATCCCAGACATGCCAAGCTAGCCATGGATCCTCAGGATCAGAGCCTGCCCCTTGGAGCCTGCCCTCTCCGAGCAGCCCGAGCTGTATGCAATCACCAGGTCTGTTTTTCAGAGGAGAAAAGCAAGGTCTGACATCTCTCCGCTGGTAATAAACAGGGGCTTATCTCTGCCTTGCACTTTGCTCTCAGCCATGCCTTTGACACCCTTGTGCATGCAGCCTGTGACTCAAAATGTCACATGGATCCGTGGCAATTCTTATTTCAGCTGTGGAAGTGACACCTCTGGGGCCATGAGACCAGTCTGCATGCAGCACCCAGGGCTTGCTCAGCCCTTCTGTTTGCCCGGGAGAGACCTCTGGCCACTGCTGCTCCTGATTAGTTTTGTTTTTCTTGCTAATAAGGGACCAAGCAGTGATCTCTCACAGCAGCCACGTGTGGTCGGCAGGGATGCTTCAGAGCAAATGAGTCCATGGGTCTGGGGGTGTGTAGGTGGGAGATGTGGGGTGGGATGACACTGGCTGCACAGGCTGTGCTCAGCTGGGTGGTTGTGATGAGTGCAGAGCAGCACTGGGGAGGATTGCTGTGGCGAGGTGACGGCATGTGGGAGACTGTGGCTGTGTGTGCTCCCCGGCACATTTGTAGAAATGAACAAGAGAGGTGATGTGTGTCTGTGTGTGGTAAGTGGAGCAAAACATTCAAGCAACAGGCTCTGTAGGCTGGAGATGTGTGTTTGAGTGCAAAGAGATGCTCTGGCAATGCATTTAGGCAGTAAGGCTGTATGACAGGGAATGTGAGTGACAGCTTTGCATGCACAGTTGGTGCGGGACACAGTGTGAAAGGATTTTGTCAGGTGTCTGTTCATGCTTCAGGGTGTGCGTGTGTGTGTAGCAGTTGTGCCTTTGCACCCCTACAGCAACACATGGGGCAGATTCACCCCCCATAGCCCTCCCTTGGCAGACAGGATGGGGTGAACCAGAGGCATGACTGTTCAAATACTGAACGGGGTGACCTGTCTGCTATTCCTTAAAAATAAGAGGCATTTTATATTCAAGCACTGGCCTCATTTCTAAAACCCCATTAAACAAAACCCCCAAAAAAACAGACAGAAAAAAGGCCAGGAGGAATCAAAAGGCGAAGCCGACGGGGAAGTGCAGCCCTCAGAAGAGGACATGTCTCATCTGAGCACAGTACTTCAGACGCAGCTCATGAGCCCTGTTAAGCAGCAGACATCTGAGTGCTCCAGCTTGTGCCAGAGCAGATTTGTATCAGCTCCCACCACACTCCTGAGAGAGAGCCCCTGGCCCTGAGAGCCCGCCCATCTGTGTCTGGTGGGATTGGATAGGGGACTATTGACAAGTCAGGGCTCTGCACCCTCACCTCAGGCTCCTCTCCCCAGCCCAGCCAAATTACTTACCCTGGTAGAATCCAGCTAAGCCCAAAACACTTCGGGAGAGGCAGGTAAATGACACAAGCACAGCCTGGCATCCTGCACAGCTGGAGACCAAGGGGGCGTCACCGAGCTAGTGGAGACCCCAGTGAATCACTCAGCCATCCAACACCAAGCTGGCTGGTGTCACACAGGCTGACCCCACAGAGCTGGACAATACCCTGGCTGCCAGGCAGCGTTAGGAGAGGGCTCCCTGGGCATGGACTTACCTGATGATGTGCCCTGACAGCCCCTAAAATTGTCTGAAAGGGACCTTGCAGCTGCCACAGGTGACACATGCATCTGGAGGAGGGCAGGTTTGTCTGCCAGCCAGAAGTATGCCTGGGAGGGCTGTGCTAACCATGCACGGACGTGGGCAAGGAGGGGGAGGAGGCATAAGAAGGATCTATCCTTGCCAAGGCCAGTATGGGGCATGGGTCTTTACCTGGGGTGCGGGACCCTGAAGAAGAGCAGCACGCATGGGTGCCCTCCCGGCAGGAGTGGAGAAATGGGCAAGATTAAGGGAAGGAGAAATTAAGTCCTTTGGGGAGATGGTTGATCCGACTCATTTCAGCCACTGTTGGTAGAGACAAATCACTCTGGGCTGCTCTTTTCTGAGTGCAGGCATTCAGTCTCACACTGCCCTGCTGCCCCGTTCCCCTGCCCATCCCACACAGTGGTACTGTGGGTCAGTGGTGGGAGGCACAGGGCATCCTTCCCATCCTCCTTCCCTCTGCCCTGCCAGATCCACAGGCACTGCCACAAGCCCCGTGAAAAACACTGCCCGCACCATTCCCAGGCACATCCCTGACACTCCTGCAGTCAGCGGTGTCATTTAAATATCCTGGGCAGGACGGATTCTGATTGCTTTTATTATCAAGATAATCTATCCCTCTGATTTCAAGAGACCTCCTGCAGGTTTGCCCTAAAATCGCTGAAAGAAGAGCTTAATCCACAGGCTGCGCTGCCGCTGTGGAATACTCTCGGCATTCCTGCATTCCTCCGGTGTACACACGCCCACCTGAACGCTAATGTCACCCAGAAGCCGCTGTGCACAGAGCATTGCAAAGAGGAAGGAGCCGGCGTGGAAAACTCTGCCTCCTGCTTTCATCGAGCAGTGGATAATGAACTGTTTCTGCAGCCTCCCAGCGACTTCACAGGCTGTCTTGGAGCCAAGGAGCCAGTTATTTTCCAGTCAGAAAGGGCCAGCCCCAAAGCAGTTCCACTTCCTTGTGCAAATAGCTGTTTTCTGGTTTATTGGTGTTTGTCCTTGGGATCCTGAGCACAGGCATCACGAGCTGTAGGTGAGAGGGGGTGCTGGCTCTCTGGGTTACCGTTTTCCCAAACATTGCTCGGACTTTCAGTGCATGTCACAATGATGAGGCATGTTTTTGGCCCAGAAGCCCCTTTTTAACTTTTGAGGAAACAACACAAAGGGAAAGCCTGGAGCATGAATGCTGAAGCCAGACTCCCCATCCACAAGTCCGTCAAGGGGCCCGTTTCTCATGAAACCCAAGGAATGTGAGCGGGAATGGAGATAAACTGCAAAACAGGAAGTGAGAATGGTTTGCTCGGCACCATAATGCATACCAAAAGAAGGCTGGTGTGTCAAAGGATGGGATCCCCAAGGAGCAGGGCCAAATTACCTGGGAGAAAGGTCTGAGGGACAGAAATAGCAAAAAAGCCAGCACTGTTATCCCATAGGGTCGAACTCAGAGGAGTCTGAGGTTTGTTTTCAGAAATGGGCTAAGCCAGTGCCCTTCTTTTTCTTCCCCTGAAAAACAGATGTTTTCACAGGAAGGAAGCATTGATTTCTGGCCCACTTTAGCATCTCTCCATTCAAACACACTGCTGTTCTTCTCCAGTTCATCTGCAGGTGCCCTCAGCTGCAGTGTCCAGACCTGGACACAGCTCAGACAAAGCAGAATTGCAGATTTCAATGGCTTACATCCAACATCCAGCATTAATGCATCCCAGGAGGTGAGCTGCCCTTTTTGCTAAACCATCACACTATTGACTCATGCTAAGTTAGTCATCCATCTGAACCCCCTGATCCTCGCCTGCCATCCTGCTGCCTCTCCAGGCTCTCCTGTCTATGCATTCATGCATTCATTTACCCCTCCCAAATGTGGTACCCTGTGCTCTCTGTACTAAATTTCATCTGGCTGATTCCAGGCACTCTCTCCCATCCATCCCTGTTGTTTTGAATTCTGAGCCTGTACTCCGAAGTTCTTGCAGCACCCTCATTAATACACAGCCCTGGACTTATTTAGCAGATGCTGATATCAAAATGCATATGATTACTCCCAGTTAGCAAAGAAGTGTATCCATTTAGCCAGCAGGAATGTTTTTATTTATAAATGCCTTGAAAAAACCTTCAATTGCTATCACTCACACTGATAAAAATCCAGTGTAATAACTACTGACTCTAGCATAGATACTTCAAAGTTATTCTGGTAAGTATCTGAGAGCAGAGTTGGGCCCATCTTGTGGTGCAACCCAGCAGCTGGTCACACCATCAGTCTGTGAAATGCCCGCAATAGGTGGAGCTATTTATCCTCACTTCCCAATGAGGGATAATTGTTCTTCCTTTTCTTTTTCTTTTTCTTCTTCCTGTCTAAGCTGTTCATTCGCAGAAGAGCTCTCTAAAATGAAAAACAAAAGTAACAACAAAAAAAAACCCCACCAACAATCAAACAACTTAATAAAAAAAAAAAAACCAGAACCCATAGCTCTGGAGGTGTCACTTGGTAAATCGCAATCAGATGCTGCTCAGAAAAATGAGGCTGGTGAAAGAGCTGAGCTCACTCTGGGCACGCCTGATGAGATAACACACTCTCTAAGACAGCTCTTGCTATGTTGCAGCAGCTTTAAAATTTCTCTTGATACAGAGCTATTTGCGGCAAACATGCCAGCAGTGCCTGAGCAGTGTTTCTCAGTGTTCGGTGCCCTGCCTCGAGTCTGCAGAAGAGAGGATTTTGATTAAATGGTGGTAGTGGAAAGCAGAGAGGAAGAAGTACTGGCTGAGGAGGGTTTGTGTGCTGGAGGAGCCCAGCTCAGCACCGAGGTTTGGCAACATGGGGCCCTCTTTTGCCAGTGTTTGAGTGTTTGCTAAAGACACAGCAGTCCCATAGCTCAGGGACTTCCTGAGCAAGATAGAATTCCCATGTAACTACAAACTTCTATTTTCTATAAAACTGCCCAGCCTTTCCTGTCATCCAGGTGAGCATTTAGCATCCATGACCAGGTTGCTGAACAGCCACTACTTAGTGCTGGAAGTATTTCTTACTTACTCTGGAACCTGGCTCCACCTCACTTCATCCAGTGGATCCTACTCCTCACACCAAAAGAGACACCTTGCCCGCCTGGTTAATGTCTTGAATTTATGAGGAATTCCCTTACCCCCTCTCACATCCTGTGAGTTTGACCAACCTCATTGCAAACCACAGGTTTCCAGCCGATCACACTCATCTCACAGGCTGGTGTTCCTGTAATTAGCAGCAGTAAAAAGGCCATCACTCGGAACAGGATTAATTAGCCCAGCGGAGAGGATTCAAGAGGGAGCAGGCAGAAGCCGGGAAAATCAAGGGGTGTGCATGCCCAGGCTCTGTGTGAGAAAGTCAGAGCCTGGCTTAGCTGCCCAGGATGCCCAGATGCATGGTCAACACCAGCCAGGAAGCAGGAGCAGGACCTCCCTGTGCTCCATGGTGGGCGCACAGCATCAGGTAATCCATCCAGGGAAAGGGATTGAAGCTGGATGAGGGCTGGCTCAGCTGAGTATCTCATGGGGCACCAAGAGGACAAGGGATGTGGAAAAGAAAATCCAGGCAGTGATGGTAGTCACACTATGAGTAGCCCATGGCAGGCAAATACCAGAGAAACTGGGTGAGGTTCCAAGCAGGGATCCCGAAGACGCCAGCATGCCCATCTTCAGCACCAGCTCCATGGGACCCAGCTGAGCACTGGTCTGTGTGTCAGGCCAGCCAAGGAGCACCCATGCTCAGCTAAGGGGTAGGGAGGCAGGAAGGGCCAAGCTGTGTCTTTGCAAGGCACCGAAGGCAAACAACCTCCTCCCACCACAACAAGTCCCTCCCAGCAGAGACAAACCCACTCCAGATCCCATTGCTCAGCCCCACACATCACCCAATTCCCCTCACCCTATGCAGGGGAGGAAGACCCATGCTATGCATCAGCCACTGGAATGTGAATGTCTCAGGGTAGGAAAGGGAACCCTAATTCTGCTGGCTGGGATGAGGGGGTCATCAACAGAATTTGTCACTGCTTGCAAAGACAGAAATTGCACCCCCAAACTCCCACCCCACTGGCTTCACTGCCTCTCCTGTCTCCCTCACCTTTTTCTCCCTTTCTGACAGCGCCCAAGCACAGGAGGGAGGGGGTCTCCCCCCAGCATGCACTCCAGAGAGCTCTTTCCATTCTGCATTTAAAAGGGAAAGAAGAAAAGGCAGAGCGAACCTGTCTCGCACGTAATCTGCTGCACAAATGCCAGCTCTCAGCAATCGATTGCAAACGCTCCCGGAGGGCTGTTTTCATTTCATAATATTTATTGGGTTGCTTTATTGTCAGAATCATTACAGTTCAATGTACTGCATGGATTTTATGCCAGCTGCGCTTAGTTTGTCTTGTTTTTAGCACTCCACATGCCTTATGTGGGGCCGTGGTTGCACCTGGGCTGGGACTGCTCCTCATGTAGAGTCCTCTGCGCAGCATGGGGCAAGTTACCTCCTCCCTCTGTGTCTCTATTCCCTGCCATTCCTGGATAAACTGCAGCTTGTTGAGCTATCTATAAGATCCCAGGGCAGGCTTGATCTCTGCATATACAGCATCTCTCAGAAATGAGTCCTGATCTTGGTTGACCCATTGGATGTGAAGCAATCGAAGCAACAGAGCCCAAACCATGACATGATTACAAAGGAACTGTGAGGGAGGGAGTGATGGGAGGAGGGGGGAATGGGGTTACAGAAGGGATTACCAGCAGCAGCAGATGTTATATATAACATCTCCTGAGGGCAAGAGTCCTGGTGAGAGGGGCTAGGATGGGAATTGGACCAGGGTAGCCATGAAGTGGAGGAGCTGCTGCAGTCCTTGAGATGCAGATGCTCTGCAGAGTCTCACTGGTGCAAACTCAGGGCCTGAGTGTGTGCCTATAGTCAGTGTGTAGGCAGCACCCAAGCAAAGCAGGAGGATGGAAAGCACTCCCAGTCCCCATTCCACTGCCACCACTTCCTTGTTTCTCAAGACTGCCTAGCAATTAGGAGGTGAAGGGGAGGAGACCAAAAGGCTGCCCTGTATCCCCAGTTCTCCCCCAGGAACAGCTGGGCATGACAGCCAGCATGGGCTGAGTGTCACAGCAAGAGGGGCCCTCCCTGCAGCAGGCAAGGCAGTCTGCTCCCCTTGAAGAGAGGGACCCTGGGGCGTGAGAAATGTCCTCATCACACTCCATGAGTTCACAAAGCGAGGAGATACCTGACCCCAGAGGAGGAGTGCCCACCAGACACAGAGCCCAGGAAAAGGGCTGCCCGCCTGCACACATCCAGCTCAGCTGCTAGCCAGGGCTGGCAGCCTCAGGGAGAGCCTTGGCCAGAGCTGCTCCCAGGTGTCCAGGGAGAGAGAGATCAATGGCTTCCTGGGGACAAAGGCCAGACCCAGCCAGGATGTCAGGAGAAATGGAGAAGGATGGGAAGCCAAGGCTTTCCAGGGAGGGAGTTAGAAGGAGAAGCAGACGATTGACAAGGGACAACAGCATCCCTCCTGCAGCAGGTATTTAGTGCTCACGCTCTGCAATAACCCATAATTTGAGCTGTAAAGGGAGCCCTGGCACTAACTCAGATTCAATAAATGCCTGGGGGTGATCTGAGGTTCATCAGGCCCAAGAGAGGAACACTGTGAGGAAACACAGCAAGGAATCACCGCTGAGATCCCTGCCCTTCTCCCAGACACACAGACCCCAACCCAGTGCCAGGGGGTGTCAGGGGTCCCCAGAACACAGCTTAGGGCAGTTCCTGCCCCAGCCAGTGCCTGTTGCTAACTTTGTGATTGTGTGTGTGCTGGGAGTTATTATTAACAGCGCTTTGGCTGTTCGCTTGCGTCTCACTTTTTTCAATTACTGCCTGCACGCTGCCTTCCCAATTGCCTCGCGGGCCTTGACTCACCTGCCTGCTGAACATAATTTGTTTTTAATATATGGCTCTGGCAAATTTTCTCTTCCTCCCCCCCTCCTTTTTTTTATTATTATTAAACAAAATTATATATTTTTTTGCAACTCACGTTTGTAATTAATTCCTAAACAGACGGTGCCTCAGCAAAGCAAGGAGGGCTGAACTAGATGTCCTCAGGGAGGCAGATACTGAGCACGTACAATTAACCTTGTGTGCACACCCATCCCCAGAGACCAGTGAGACATCTAAGGATGAACCTCTCTGAGGATGCATTCAGCCCCACCATGGCAGAAATACTTACTGTAGCTGTATAAAGCAGTTCAGCTTGGCTCCAGTCCAGGGCTGCCAGATCTCTACAGGTGGAGAGAGCTGTCATACTATCTCTGATGGGTTCCTCTAAACACTGCTTCACTCCTTCTTGCCTGGCTTCTCTCTGGGGCTTGCAGCCCAGCAGCATCTGGAGGCCAGATCACACTATCCTTTCTGAAGGACAGCTACTGCAGCAGGTCTCTGTCTCCATCTCTATGGTGGAAACATGCTCTGGAGAGGCCACTGATGGTTGGTTTGAGGTCCCAGGAAGGAGAGGGAAAGGAAGCATTAAGTGGGCTGAAAACACATGCTGGAGTTTGTAACAAACTCCCTAATTTCTCAGTTCCTCCAGGGCATGAGAGTATTTGTGGCCACCACTTTTATATTTTTTGCATTGGTGGGTGGTAATTACAGTTGCTGCTCTGTCCTGGGAGGCTGAAATCTCATCTGGAAAATCACAGCTCTTTGCTCAGGAAGGAGGCTGATCTGGCACAGTGTCCCACCAAGGTTTCACCAAGCAGAATGGGGGCTGCCTCACTGCCTCCAAGGCAGCCCCTCAGCCCCAAATACCCAGGTGATGCCCACCCAGCTAAGCGGGCAGAGCTCAGGAACACGAATCCTGCATTGGAAACTGCCTCTAATCCCTCTGCACCACGCCTATACCTCTGTCCTCACCGGGGGTCTGTCATGATAAAGATGCTCTGCTTGCAGCCAGGAAAACTATTTGAGCACCAGCAGGATCAGCAGCTGATTTATGCAGAAAATACTGTTCAAACCCACTGCTGTGCATGCTAGCCAGGACACAGCAGGACTATGCTGACCTCCCCCCTTACACCACCAAAACCTTTATGTTTTTAAGAAGGTGCAATAGCCAGAGACACCCAAAATACCTTCACACAGCTTCCCAGAGGGGCAAGAGAAAAAACAACAACACAAATTCCCTTCAAAAAGCAATCCGAGGAGGGAAACAGCTGCTCCTAATGACCTGATCCATCAAGCGAGCACTGGCCCCGTCATTTGCTTCCTAAAAGCTCCTGATCATCAGTGATTATCAATGCTGGCCATGTGCATTTTGATCAGGCACAATCAAAGCTGAGTGCAGCTGAAAGAGCCATAAAAGCCTGTGCAGAGCAATTGGGATGGAGCCCTGGCTGGGGGTCAGGCTGGGAGCTGGCTGCCCACAGGCTGAGTTCCTGCACTTACCAGCCAGCTTGCTTTGGAGTGGAATGTAAAAGAGGAGAAATTATGTGGATACCCATGGTGTTTCATTGAAAAGAAACTTAGAAGGGTCTTGGGAAATGGCCTCATGTTTCCCTGGAGCATTGGGATATGAGACCTGCAGGAAGGGATAAAATGCATCTTCCAGGTGACGGGACTGACCCTGCATTACATACAAACTGTAGCAGGTGAGGCTCAGAAATTCTTTCTCATAACCCATCACCACACTGCAGGCAGCCCCATTTTGCCTGGCCTGAACTGCAGTGTTTTTCTTCCAGTTGTTCTGTTTCTGGTGAAAATGTTTAGTTTTCCCATCAGAAAGATTTGGCTGGAGAAATGTGAGTCCAGCTTTAACTCTAAAAAGTTGTTGGTGCTTTTTGTGAGGGCTAAAGTTGGTGCACGTGTGGGGAGATCCCCAGGGCAGCCACTGAGAAAATATCCCACCCTCTCAATTGCAGTTGCTGCCAGGACAGTATGAGCTGGAAAACAATCCATGAAACATGGCCTGTTTTGGTCACTGAATTATTTGAGGCTAATGAGTTAATTTGTTCCATGTTTAAAGTCTTGCCTGTAAAGCCAAGTTAATGCAAGGAATAAAATGCACTTGGAAAAGGAGATCCACATCCACAGCTCAGTAAAAGACCTGGAAAGTAATGTGGCAGAATGAGCCTGATGCTGCCTGGGCATCTATTCAGTGCAAACACAAATAAGATCACAGTAATTAGCGATTCATAAAGAGATGAATATCAGGCAATTAAATAGGTAGTTTGAGGCGTGCTGGTTGAAACGAGGTCTGTGTGGTGATTGTGGATCAGAGGCTGGCCAGGAGGTGGGTGTCTGGCTAGCAATGAGACAACCGGGCACAGTCGCTGCTTTGAAGCACAATTTGCTATTCGTGGTTTTGTGCCCTTAGTTTTGAATGCCAGGTTAGCCCCGCTTCTACTGAGGGAAAGGTTAGGTTTGAAATGGAAGGCAGCTCTGGTGCTGGTGCAGGATTGAGACCATGGAGAAAAAATGATTAAGATTTGCTGCTTCTTAGGGAGGGCTCCCTGCATTTCAGGAAGTGTTTGGTGCAGCCCAGAGGTCTGATTTCCAGCATTTCATCTCATCTTGTTAGAGCTTCCAGTTGAGCTAAAGACTGTCCTGTTATTTCAAGATTGTCCACATCTGCTGCATTGCTAAGTGTTGAGAGGAGACAAGCAGAGCTGAAATGGGCAGGCAGAAGGGAAATGCCAGCAGGATTCAAGCTTTTCATGCATTTTCACCACATGGACACGCGGTGCTGTGTTGGATCAGAGCACTGCGGCTCTGGCTCTCAGCCTCCGCTCTGCCCCATGCCAGGCTCTGGCCAAGCACTGTCCTCCCTGCAAGGGGGGAAAAAAATTGTTGCCCAAGGTCACAGAAGGAGCCAGCATCGAGGCTGTTTCAGGAACATTAACACATCCTTTAATTAGTGCGTTGTGCATGGGCCCAGGAGGCTTCGAGTGAGGAAGAAGAGAGGGGTTAGCAATAGGATGGTGAGGCTGGCAGGTCGTGCTCAGGGCTGTCACATCCCCTTCACAGTGCCAGGCTCCCTGTCTTTATGCCGAGCTTGGTGATGGGGGCATGGAGTGCCTGCGGGGTTAGCGGCGCCTGTAATTAGCAGTTAATGCATTTGACTTTCCTCCTCCGGGCTTGATTATTTCAGTGTGATTAACAGGACCTGTAGGATGCCACTGCAGACACAACATCGGCTGTTCCCTGCCTGCTCTGAGGCGTGGGTACCCAGGCAGGGCTGCCAGTGCTGTCTCCTCGGCGTTTTGTGGAGGCCATCGTGCTGCGAGTGATCACGGGCAGCCAGCAACACCGAGCTCCTGCCCTGAGCTGAGCCCAGCTCTGCCTGGCCGGGCATGGGGCTGATGAGGCCTCCTGCCTTCTCCCGCACCTGATTCTTGTGCCGTGATGCCCATATCATCGGGAAATGTCCCTAATGTCTTACCTACACCTTCCCTGCTGAAACCCTGCAGATGGTTTTGTCTGTGCTCAGCAGAGCTGATCTCTGCTTATTCCAGTCCCCTTTGCTGCAGCTTCTTTCTATGTACCTGGACATCTTTCGCCTCTCCCCTCTGCCTCCTCTTTCTCTGGATTAAGCTGCCTTTATTTTTGCAAGTATTGCTTAAGTCATGGACCTCCAAATAAGACTTCTGCAAGGTCTGCTTGAGGCACAGAGTTGCAACAGAAAATGTGCAGGAGGGGGCTGAGAAGATGATTTCCAGCCAGGACCACCTCTCCATCTTCTCAGGCGATATCCCCAAGATGCTGGTGCAGAGCAGAGAGAGTGCTAGGACACCTGAGGGTGGAGTCTAATTTCTGGCATCCTCTTCTTTGCAGTGAAATAGTCAGAGTTCAGCAGCTGATCCAGAGCCATTTTGAAATGTTAGGACTGTCATTAACATGATTAAAGCTCTAACAAAATGAGACAGAATGAGTAGACCTGGTCAGCATGCTGCCCGAGGCACCTGGTGATATGTAAAGAGCTTTACACCTCTTCTGAAAGAAACAAATCTTTTTCTTTCTCTGTGCATAGATCTGGCCCCAGGAGGAAGCAGGAACAAACTGAAATTTCAATCCTGGATGCATTTACCTCCACTCAGAGCTTCCCAGAGAAACTGTGTCTTATTGGATAATGGCTGCATTTTTCATGTTGGGTTCCTGTTTTTATCGGTGGAGGTAGGTTATCTCCTCTCTAATGATATTAAAATCACAGCAGCACAATAACATCCCCACGGGGGTCTCTAATGTACCCTGTCTGGCTCCCACCATTGCTCCTAGACTCAATGTGTTGGTGATGACTTAAAGTGCAGGTGAGTGTGGGCAGCCATTCACGTCATTTGGCTCAAAGCTGTGGTGCCACTCCTGCAGGGCACTTCAAACTTTTCATGGGGAAATGTAGGTTAGTATTTTTCCATCACGTTGTCCTGTCGGGAGACATAGGGGCAGCTTGAGGGGCTGCCACAGAAGGAACCATGACAATGGTCAGTGGGCTTTAATGCACCAGAAATCTGCTGGAAAATCTGTTAGAAAAAATGTAAAGGTCCCCAAAATAAATTGGTTCAAAACGTGGCTTTTTCAGGCTGTGTGGGAAATAAATGATTTGATTCTGGCCAGGCTGGCTAACAGCAGCCGCAGGACGTGAGCCGCAAGCTTAGAGAGAAAAACCCTTGGAGGGCACTTCCAGCAGATGTGGTGTCCCCGGGGGTACTGGGGCCCTGGCTGTCCTGCTGTCCCATCTCCTCTGCCCAGCACCTCCCACACATACTGGGATGGTGGAAATGGTGGATCCATGGAAGCTGCAGAGCAGCTGGATGTGGGCAGTGCCTGCAGCCGTGCAGGGGAGCGTTTCCTCCCACGTGGCAGAGGCTGTGATGGGAAACATCTGTGGTCCCAATGTGCTGCACCACCACAGCCCTGGCTCAGGTGCCCAGCAGCCTGTCCTGGTGGTGTCCTCCACGTGAACACCCACGGTCCAGCCAGGATCATCCAAAATTAAATTTGGCTTTAAGGAAATTCCTCTGGCATGGATTGAGCTAGTCCCAGCAGTGTCACAGATTAGAGGTGGGCTCTGATAGAGGCTAATAAGATCTCCAGGGAGGCAAGACCTCTGCCTCTAAGCTGGGATGTCCACCTAGTGTCCCCTGCCAGGGGACATCTGGCTAGAGAGTCACAAACAGCCTGAGGTGTGAGGAGAGAAAAGAGCCCACAACCCCACACCCCCCTTCTAGGCCCATACAGAGCAATTTGGGGTAGATCATCTCCAATACATTTCCATCCATCTCCAATACATTTCCATCCATTTTCCACTCCTTCAAACTGAGCTAGATGTTCCTAGAGCCCACAGCTTAGCAACACATCCCTGTCACAAAAGCTTTAATGCTGCCCAGTTTAAGGGCTGACACTCCGAAAAGACGTGGCCACAGTCTCCATCTTTCAGTGCCAGGCTTTGCAATTTGACAAGCTGCCATACCTAATTGCTAATTAATTAAGATTTGCATATACAGTTTAATTCAGATGGCTGCAGCACACCCCCCCCCATGGGACCCAGACAGCTGACAAACATCCCTGATGCACCACCAAAACGTCTTGGTTCCTCTGCTCAATCAGGTGAAGTTATTTTAGTTCAGCCATTGGCAGGAGGTATTTCAGAAGCACCATGAAACGCTGTAAACAAGCAATAAAACTTTAAAAAATCTAATCCATGGAAATATTTGAGATTTCAGGACTATTTCCTGTCTTGTACTGAGACAAAAATTTGAGCTCTTTTGCCTTCATACTGGTAGTGGGAAGCTGCCAATTCCAAGGAAGAAGGAAGGGAAGAAATGTAGATTGGTTTGATAACTTTCAGTAGTTTCATGCTAGTCTAAATTTACTTGTTTGTTTGTCTAAATTTATTCCAGTGTCGAAATGGGACCATTTGGATTCATCCACAGCTCTTTGGTTTGGAAATACATTGGCAGGCAGTTTCACTTTAATAGCCATTGTTGCTTTTGCCCCCAGAAATTTCTGAGCTGGGAAAGTTGAGTTTTTGTGACTGACTTTGTTCTGCAAATAGTTTTGGTTTTGCTGAAGCAGCATTCTGGGCAAATGAAACATTTGAAACTCCAGATATGTGGTGTGTAAGTGTATTTCTGTCTGTGAATAAAGACATATTTTTATGTGTTTGCTCAATTGTGTTTATTTTAGGCAAGAAATTGAGGATTTAATATCAACTAGTTGCACAGAGCAAGCTGGGAACTTTCCATTTTGGATGCTATGGTCTGATGGTGCTGCTAACATCCCACGCTCCCACCACTATGGCTTAGCCTTTCCCCTGGCTTGCAGTGGTGGCCTGGGAGGTGCTGGAGCCCCTGAGCATCTCCTAAGGGCTCAGAAGGGGACCCTTTCTGCAGGTGCAGACCAGTGTCCTGGTCACTTCACCCAGGCCATGTGTGGTCACAAGCAGCTTGGGACTCCTAGAGAACAAGCTACTTGGTTGGTCCAAAACAATGGCAAAACAAATGCAGAAAAAGAGCTGTACATGATGCAGAGCAGCACCTGAGCAGACCCAGAGGGAGGCTGGGCACTGGAACAGGATCACCAGGGAAAGGGTCACAGCACCAAGTCTGACAGAGCTCAGGCTATCCTGTGCAGGGCCAGGAGTTGTATTTCAGTGATTCCTTTTGGGTCCCTTCCAACTCAGCATATTTCATGATTATAACCCACCTGGAGATGTTTCTCACCCTGCATGAGTGTGAGGTGGCCTGTGGCTACAGAAAAGCATGGTCTACCTCGTGGGTCTCATCTGGGTTGTTTCTGCTGTCTGACTCTGGTGGTCCCTTGCCTATGAAGCCCAAGCCTAAATCCAGTTTGATTTCCAGGGCAGTCATGCTTTTTGGGAGCTCTGAATTTTACCTTCTTCAGCAGGAAAACCCCAAAGGTGACATGCACTTAAAAATGTGCTTTTGCCTGGCTGGCTGCCTCTGCCCAGGGAGCAGGTTGCTGCAGGAAGATGCTCGGTGACCAGCGTAAGCTGTTCCTGGGCTGGGTGAGCACAGTGGGAACAGATGGAGGGATTTGCTGCTCCATCTGAGGATTTCAAAATCCTGACATTTAGAAAATGCAGCAGAGAGCTGAACTGAGGCTGGGGTCTTTTCCACAGCCTGCTCAGGGTGTTTGGTGAGCTTGGGGCTTGTTGTCCGCTTGGTTTTTCTCTTGTGTTGCAGGACTAAACCACCCAAAACTCAGCCTGGCTGCCGTTGGGGAGAGACAGAGGCTTGACACACAATGCTTGGGGAAAAAAAAGCCTCAGACTTGAGCACAGAGCCCCCCAAGATTTTTTTAGTGCTGAAGCAGAAATTTATCTGGGCACTGACCATCCAGCAAAGGCCATTGGGGAGCTGAAAGTGAGCTGGGGAAAGGAGGGGAGGACCACAGAGCAGAGAAAGAGACAGTGATGGCTTGGGCTGGGGTTTGATCTCATCAGACTGTCCTGGGCTGCAGTCAGTCCTGGGAGCAAATGCAGCCCCCAGAGCTGGATGCAGGAGAGGTCCTTTCCTCCTTTGTGGAGGCAATTCTGTGATGCCTCCAGCCTGCACGACCAAGAGGCAAATATAACTCTGAATAAAACAAAAGCCTTTTATTTTTCTATCATGCTCCATTTCTAGCCTACAAAGTGAAAAAAAAAAAGTGCCTTTTTTCTGGGAATTTTCTGACCGACTCCAGCTGCCTCCCCCCGTTTGGCTGCAGCCGGCAAGAGGCTTAGAAATACCGGGTTTAATTAAAACCATCTTTTATGTTCAGATGCAAGCCTTATTTCCTTTACCTGGTGAGAAATGGCTCTTGCCTCAATCAGCAGTTGAAGGCTGAGATTGCTGCGCTGAGCAGAACGGCAGCCACTTTCTGTTAATTAAAGCTCAGCTCAGGCGCTGCCACCCGGTCTCCCCGAAAGCCGTTCCCAAAGTTTGTCTCCAGCCTCGCAGGACCAGCAAAGGGACACAGACATTAGAGGGATGCAGGAGGAAACCTGATGGCTTCTGTCCCATTCTAGCAATTTCCAACCCAAAATATCTACAGTTTATTTGGTTGGGGTTTTTCCTCTGATAAGAGAGCTTTTGCAGCTGTTTGGAGAGCCTCTGTGAAAGGGATGATATCTAACTGCACACTGACTTAGCATTGTCAAGTTTTACTCTTCAGTTGTATTTCCATTCCTACCAGGACTTCTCCCTGCCCAAATTCTGCTTCCCCACTGGGTGCCAGATACCTCTTCTCACTGCAGTGTCTGGGAGGTCTGTCTGCTCCAGATGGCCCCTGTGCTGTCCCCCAGGTATGTGGGAGCTGTATTTGTGGGAGCAGGGCATTTCCCAGTGTTTGGTAGGCGGAGGGGAAGGTAAGAATTTCTCCTGGCTGGCAGATGGCTCCACCATGCCATCTAGAATTAAGGCTGAAATGATGGGATCACTAAAACGAGATTTACAGTAGTGGAATAAAGTTACTGAAAGATGAGTACAACTCTGTGCATTATTAAGAGTGCTTAACAATAAAGATCCTCACTGCATCAGCACCTCGTTTAGCTTCTTTTTTCTTCTCACATAAAGCTGTAATCTCTCTCTATTAATGTAAGACCCAGTTGCTTCCTTTAAAACTAATATTCCTCTTCACCAGTCTCCAGCGTGGAAGTTGAAGGTGGAAAGAGTCCTCTTGTCTGTGTTGCCCCAGGTGAGAATGTCCTTGTCCTACTCTTTTTCCCCAGGCATTTGGCTGCCCATGCAATGTCAGGAGGGTCAGCCCTGCTCTTCCCAAAGGTCTCTAGCACCCACCTGTACCAGATACCCTCATCAAGGGGTCCCTGGCTCCAGGCTCGTACCCTGCTGCAGCTCCCTGAAGACATTATTCATTATCATTTGTGATCAAGTTGTGAGGACAAGTGAGGACTTTCAGACCTAATGGTCATCTACTGACAGGCCCAAGGACCTTTGGTTGAGGAGAGACAGGGGTGCTTATGCAGGCAAACCAGAGGGCATTTCCCTGCAGCTGGTGGGAACCTGGATGAGCATCCCCTGATGCCTCTGGCGTTTTGGGAGGATTGCATAGGATTGTGGGGAAACTCTTCCAGTTTCAGCACTGTGTTTGTTGGGTGATGGATTTGCCCCCTTGCTGGTCAATTCAGACCCAAAGGTGCTCATGCCAGGCAGCTGTGAGCATTGGCATGAGAGAGGTGTGGGCACACAGCTTGTCTTTGGGCAAAGGCACAGGCCTTTCTGGCCCCTCAGGACCTCAGGGCTCCATCTCCAATTTCCAGCCCCACAGGGGCTCTGTGCAAGAGAGGTCAGTGGAGATGAGCCAGTGTCCGGTCCTGGGGCACACAACCCATGCCCAGGTGGGGAGGACTAGCAGAGCTAAGGCCAGTGCTGGCCACAGGAATCACAGCTGTGTGGAGTGCTCCAGTGTCACACTGAGACCAGAGTTCTCTCTCCTCACAGCCTCATCTATTCTTGCCACAGGTGTTCAGGCCATGCAAACCACAGGAGAAGGGGTAAGGAGCAGGTTTCTACACACGTTTGCAACATACATGATGTCACTCCCCTCCAGTGTGAGCGGAGAGCAGCTTCTCCAGCAGACAACCCACCAGCAGGTTTGGATCAGCTGGAGTTTCCCGTAACCGAGGAGCCAACAGGATCCCTCATCGCCCTCCCACCAGCTCTTTGTGACCACTCACATCCTCCTCCACCAGCCATGGGTTTGGCAGCTTCATTCCATCTTCTCCATCTCCCAGTGCCTGTGTCTAGGTGTGGCTCTGCAAAGCCACTGTCACAGCATGAACTCCCCACTTCACCCTGCAAGTCACAGGGCTCCAATAAGCCCCCAGGTGATGCCATCCCACCTTGCTGCTCTCAAAGGTGGGGGGATGACCATGCAGAGTTCTGGGCATGATCTTGCAAGGTCATTCCACCTCATGAAGCCCCAGCTCTACTGGGACACTGGATAAGGCAGGACTTGTCTACCCTTCTCGCTCCCAGAAGAGTGGGGAAATTCTCAAGGCTTCTGGTTTTTGTTTCTGAAGAAGTTACACTCATTCAGGGTGGGTTTGGGAAAAGCAGGCAGGAGCAACTCTTCGCAACTGCAGAGAAGGAAAGGATTTCATGCTATGTGCGTGGGCAGGCAAGGATCACATGGCAACCCTGTTACCACTACCCAGTAGCCTGTCACTCCGTCAAGCCTCCGTAACTCACCTTTGGGCTGAATTTGTTTCCTGACCAATTTTTGACCAGCTTGGCCACACCATTAACTACTCCTCACCTGTGGTAGTCCCTTAGCTTCCTGAGTGTGTCAGAGGCCACACACACCCACATGAAACAGGGGGTAACTCGGGATGTCTGGTCCTCCACCTCTTCAAGGGTTAGCAGAAGCTTTTCCCTAGACAAAACAGACCTTGCTAAGCAGAACTTTTCCTACTAGACTTTTCCAAGCAGAGTCCTGCTGGCGGCACACACATCCCGTTGCCTGAAGCACCAAGGCAACTCTGCACTGCGAACCCTGCAGGGACCCTCGAGGTGGCACTTCCCTAACCAGCTCCATCTGTTCTAGGGAAAGCCTGAAGCAGCACCCAGCTGCTGTGCTCCCACCTCTGCTGCACAGCCCAGTACAGAGATAGGTCAGACACAACAGCAAGAAAGGCAATTGCAGAGGCACCCTCCAACCCCAAATACACCTGGGAGGTTTATGTTTGCCTCTACATTCTCTGGAAAGTCATTGAAGGGTTTCTCTATCCCTAAATATCCCTCAGAGGTCCCCTTGCTGAGCACAGGCCAGGTCTACACTACTTAGTGAGCCGGAGCTGCTGTCAGAGTTGACACCGCGCAAGATTTACTCCATCCTGCGTGAAAGGAAAGACCAAACCCTCACATCTGAGTTAATGAAACAGTCTGAGGAGACAATAGTTCCTGGCGCTGCGAGAGCTTGCATTAGTGAGCTGGGGTTATGGAGAGCTCTGATCAATAAATATGTTGCCACAGCTTTTCAGAGCATCCATCACTTGTCAGGAAATGCATTTAGGCTAATACCTGCAGAGGGCATAAACCAGCCATAGGAATTAAAACCTGCCACATGCCAAATGGTAATGCACAATTTAATGATCACAGGATCTGATAAATAAGCAAAACTGTGAAATGAATAAATACACTCTGGCATCAACATCTGCAACCCAACCTGACCACATTTAGAGTCTCAAGATTAACCTGCAAGGTGCTTCTCTGGGCTCATCTGTTTTCAGTACGTGGGCAGCAAAGGCAGCAGCCTGGAAACCCTTTCCCAGGAGAGCCGAAAGGACTTTCAGAACCAGTCTGTCTTGTCTCCTCAAGCAGTGGTGTAAGCAGGAAACGAGCAGGCTTCCAGTGGAGGAAAAGCTGCAACAAAAGTCACAACAATGAGTTCTACTCCACTGCTGTACTGGGCAAAGCAATGTAGCGGGAGACTGAAACTGCAGCGAAGAAAGTTTAGGCTGGACAGCAGAAAAAATGGAGCAACTGGTCATTCCTGTCAGAGGTGAGAAGTGAGGGGCATTTCAGGAAGAGGCAGGGCAAGCTAAGGAGATCTGATCGTGGGACCAGAGGCTCCAGAGAGCCGCTGTAACTCATCTGCCTCCCCATGAGGTTTATCCAGTCCTTCTCCCAGCACCACCAGCACAGCCCCAGGCTCTCACTGCATAACCTGGGAGCAGGTAGGACCAGGCAGGAGGAAAGGAACAAGTCCTAAGTGAGAAATAATGCTTAAGAGAGCAGAGTGAGAGAAAGGTGCTGCTGAGAATGCTGCTCCTGTGCTGCTTCAGCGCCTATCCAGGGAAGGACTCGGAATGGGAAATGGAGGATAAGCAGCATGAAATTAAGAAAGGGAAATTCTTAGGTCTGTAGCAAGAAAAATACTTTTTGACAGGAAGATTTATGAGGCTATGGAGAAGCTTCTCCCAAGGAAAGCCTGGGACATTTCAAACTAGATTAAACAGTGGATCGAGGGATGCAAACAGGGAAAACATTTGTGCTGCAGGAGAGTTGGACTAGAGGGAGCTGAGTAAAGCACTGCCCACTGCTGATTTATTCCTGATCTGTTGTGCTATCCGTGCATGCTCTCCTATGACATCCATCTTCTGATTCTCCCTGGTCCTTGAGAACGTGGAAGGTGGCCTCCGTGGCCAGCATGGATCAGGGATCATTAAATATCCCTTTCTGCCAACTTGAAGACCATTTAAATCTTCAGGCAGCTCAAGCATAGCCCTGCAATTCCCCTGACAAGGCATGGCATGTGCTGCTGAGCCCCCTGAGATGGCCAGCAGCACTTCAGCAGCACTTCAGCCAGAGCTGTTATGGTGCAAGGAGATACTGGGAGTAGGTTTAGAATAGATATTAGGAAAAAAATCCTTACCATGAGGTTGGTGAGGCACTGGAAACGTGCCCAGGGAACCTGTAGATTCTCCATTTGTGGAAGTGTTCAAGGCCAGGTTGGATGGGACTTTGAGCAACCTGCTCTAGTGAAAGGTGTCCCTGCCCACAGCAGCAGGATGGGAACAAAAACGGTCTTCAAGGTCCCCCTCCAACCAAAACCATTCTATAATTCTGTGATTTTATGAGCCTCGCTCAGCTGCATTTTAGGCAACCCCAGGTCTCTAGGCCAGAGTCAGTGAAGGCAAATGGCTACAGCAACACACAAGAAAAGGGCCACACACCCTTTGGGGTTAGGCTTGGGCATCTGTTCCTCAAAACCGGGCTGAAGTCGCCACGTCAGTCCAAGCCACTGGAGAGACACTGGAGGCTGTCACTCACCACGATCTGGACCACCTCTTTCTCCTGGGACGCCTCATGTCAGGATCTGTCCTGCAGCTGCCCTGGGCATAGCCTGGGATGGACAAGACCAGCACATGGGCCAGAGACCTTTGCTGAGCATGCCTCAGCTCACTGCAGACCCTCACAGGCAGCCCACACCACAGTCCCACAGCCAGCCTCTGCTTCAAGCTCAGTCAGGAAAGCCCAAGCACAAGAGGTGGAGGGGGGAATTCAAGCCCACACGAGCACGGATGCTTGATCCACTGGAGACAGTGTAATAGCAAGGGCTGAGCAATTCAGGCTCTCTAAGACTTGCGCTGCTGCTGGTAACAGCTCGCTTTTAGAGAGCTGAGATTCTGAGGGAGCTCCTGGCCTGATTAAGGGCAGCAGAAGGTTTCATCTTTGGCTTTGCTGCCCACCAGAGTTCTGAAGCTATTCCCACCCACTGTCCTGTCCTGCACCCTTTGTTCCCCCCTGCTTGAGCTCCACTGGTCATAGCACGGCACAGTGAGCCCATTCATGCAGCTGATCCATCTGAAATGAACCTGGCATGCCCCACACCACCCAAAATACTTTTATTAGGCCATTTTTTGGCTTGCCATGCAGTCACAAGAGCACTGGTGATGGAGTATGCAATGGGGTAGGATTGTGTTTGGCAGGAGGGCAGTACCTCACAATCCTTTCTCAGTTTATGACGTTGTCCCACTGCTTCCTACAGCGAGCACCCACATGGTCTTTCAACAAACCTGTGCCCCCTCACTCTCTCTGTAGGACACTCTAAGGAACACAAATCTGCTTTCCCTAAAGAGCCCATGAAAACTAAGGTAGAAAAAATAGGCAGAAACATATCAGTCCCTGTCTACAACACACATCGGAGCTGGGCTCTGTTAGCCAGACTCACTGTTACCCTTTGGCCACCTGCTTGCCTTCCTTCAGGGATCACATGCCTCGTTTTGCAAACAGCCCCCCCAAGCACACTTTGCAATGTCCCCTCCCATTCTCATAGCAGCCTCTCCCTGATTTGATTTTATCACTGGCAGTTTGCTCCCTGGTTAACTCTCCTGCTGCAATCCCCAGCACAATCCCATTGCAGAGCTGTGGGGCATTAACAGTCTCCCAGCCAGATCTCCATTAGGATGCTAGTGTGCCCCATAACCATCCCTACCCAGTCTGGGAGGACAGGGCAGAAGCAGGCCCTGCCAAGGAACAACGCCATCAGGACAACAGCCACACTCAGATTTACCGGGGAGGTTTGCTTTTTCCTTCCACTTCAACCTAAAATTGATTTTTGACTCCTGAGGGTGTCCATCTACCTGAAAGATCACGATGTCCACCCCTTGGCCTCCTCAAAATAACTGGCTGCCAGGTGAGCTGCAAAGACTGCAGCCCCTGTGTGTGGCTCTCTACCAAGTCCCCTTTCAGACAGTTCCACCTATGTGGAATAATTTGTGAAAGCCTCTTCTGACACCATGTAATCAAACAGTGATATGTAAGAGGGAGCTCTCATCCCTCGCTCCTGTGTCATGACAGGTGACAAATTACGAAAAATTATAACCCAGCACAGATTCAAATGAGAAAATTGCACCCTGTCTTTCCAGGACCCTCATCCCTGCAAACACAGGAGCACCGCCTCCCCTCCCAGCCTCAGCCTGGAACAGCAGAAGGGAGATGGGTTTGCAAACACCCTCGCCAGCACAGCACCAAGGCACATGTACCTGCCACAAGATGAAACCTGGACACTGAGTTTGTGCACGCCAAAAGCACATGGCACGGCCATCCCTGAAGTGTAGCAGTGGGAGGGGAAGGGAGCAGTCCCAGCTCGCCTGTGGAGCATGAGACGGAAGCAGCCATTCTGCTGCTGAGTCCTCTGGCATGCCCACCCTGCTGAGGTACCAGGATGTGGTGGTGTGTGCACCTTCTCACCGTGCAACCCCAGCGTCCCAGCAGCGAAGGAATGAACAAATCTAGAAATACTAACATTGTGCACAAATGCCGAACAGATGTTCCAGCAGGAACCCTAAAAAAAAAATACATAATTAAGAAATGGATAGAGGGATCCCGTTCCTTTTTACTTTGGGTTTTTTTCCCTGGAAAGTGCTCTCATGAGCCTGAAGGCCACGCCAGTGGCTTCCTGCAGTGTCTCATCATGGGATGGGTGAAAGATCCCCTTTTGGGATGAGTTATCCAAAACGTGGGCTCTTTTATTTGACATCTGCTGCAAGAGAAGGCAATGCAAGGAAAGGAAGAGATCTTCTGTTTCACCATCTTGCAATAATTCAGGATAATCAAAGGGAAAAAAACTAGAAAACAACCCCAAAACACGAAGGAGTGGGGGAAGAGAGAACAACTCGCAAGAAGAAAAAGAATCAGCCATTCCTCAACACAGAGCGGTGATGCAGCCAAACCAAACAGTAATGATTCATGGACCTGTCTTCACCCTTCGTTTTCCTATAATGAGCAAAGAAACCACAGAAATGTGGAACCGAGGCCTCCACTCTCTCCACTCCCAAAGAACAGGGAGGACGATCTATGAGACTCCACTGCCCTTTGAGGGGTTTCATCACGGTCCAGCTCCTGTGTGCTCAGCCCAGCCTCCACCACCAGCCTCCTTGCCCGTCTCACCTCCTCTCAATTCATCCACTGTCCTTTCTGGGCTGGGCTTGCTTTCCCCCTGCACCGGGCAGGTGGAAACAGGTACCACAGCCAGGTCTCTGCTCCTGCCTTTGGTGGGGCCAGCTGGACAACAAACATATGTCATCCCCAGCCAGCTCCGCTCGCAGCTCAGGCTGATGTCACTGAAGCCAGCAGGAGCCATCTCCCCTCCAGGCTTGAGCAGCGATGGCCTGGGAGCAGACACACATCCCATTTGGGTGTCCCAGCTGTGCACAGATGGGCAGCACCCTCCATCCCAAAGCTAGAGACACAGCTGGGGGCCCCCAAAGAGGGAGGAGACTGAAGACTACAGCTCAGCTGTCTTTTGAACACAGAGAGCCCAAAAACCATGAATGGACTTGTTCTGTGCAAATAGCTGCAAGAGCTCACAACACTTCTTCCCCCAAAGGTTCAGGAGCCCTTGTGTTTCCTGCCTGCAGCTCAGCCAGGGAAGAGGTTGCATTCTCACTTCCTGAGCTGCACCACACAGAGCCCCCTGGGTCAGGCTGAACAGCTTGAAGACGTGGCAGAGCACACCCTGAAAACTAGGATGATCCCCCTGTCAGTCCTTCTACAACAAGGGAGAGTGGTGAGCAACAGCATCTTCATCCTCACCGTTGTGACCCCAGCACAGCCTTGCATTCCCAGACGAGCTCCCCCAGCCACCAAAGTGACCTACAGCCTCGGGCTTTCAGGAGAGGAATGTCCCCAAAGAATCTTGGATTTTGCCTTCCTCATTTCACCACTGTGTGATGGCAAGGTGTGTCCACCACATCCCCACACTGCAGCCTGCAGAGGAAGGATGATTCAGATGTCTCTGAGTCCAAGCTCACTATCTGATTTACTTTGGGAGTTGAGGGGCCCAGAGCCCTCTTTGAAGCCATGAGTTACTTCTCTCTTCCTCTCCAAAATGTTGGCAGCCCTCCAGGCCTTACCAGCAGGTGAGCAGCTCAGAGCCAAGTCAGATTCCAGGGGGTCCCGAGATAGACATTCAATCCAGGGACAGAAAGGCCTATTTCCCAACACAGTTTAATCCCAAGGGTGATACCTGGAGCCCACCAAAGCCCATTAGGAGGAATCACAGCAATGGGGCAGCAGAGAGCTCCTCTCCACAGATACATGTCAGGATATGACTATTACCTGAGTTTGTTATCAAAGCAGCTTTGCTCTCAGCCTCCATTCTTGCTTCAAATATCTGCCGCAGCTCCCACATGGCAACAGAGCTGGCCTTGCTACCCATTCATTCAGCAGTCTGGGCCAGACATTGCTTGAGTCTCACGAGGACTGAGCCTGCCAACTGGCTAACCATGTCCTCTCCTGTTCAAAGCAGCTCTCCAGTCACTGCGGCCCTTCAGGGATGTGAAAAAAATTCAATCAGATCCAGCAGCTCAATAACACTTTGCCTTGGACTTCAGCAGATGAGCGGCAGGGACCGGAGGGAGCAGTAAGAGATGCAGGAGAGCTGAAATGGAGTATTCCTCCTGGTTATATTTCATTTTCATGTTGTCTCTGCAGCTTCTCATTCAAGTCAGGGAGCAAAGAGACAAATAGTTGAAGACAAGCCACTTTACCAGGGTTTCTATTCCCATTTTGCAGCCCCTGGGGATTCTTCCTGCACTGCCCCCAAGCCTCCAAGAGAACAGCTTGACGTTTGCAAAGGTTGCTCACCTCTTCTGAGTGGAAATGCAAGTGTTTGTTCAGCTTCTCAGGGGGCTGGCTATCTTGTTAGATTTGTAAGAGCATTTAACAGGTTGCTTAGCTGCATGCCCTTGAAATATCTAAGGCAGCATTTTTCTAAAGTACCATCAGCATCACGCTGGGCTCAAGCTAATTATCCCCATCTCCCAGCAGGACAATTGGCTCAGTCCAGCACAGAGTGCTGACCCAGCCACAGGCCTGCCTCCACAGGCACATCTGTGCCTGCCTGTCTCAAAGGCACAGGCCTGGGCAGGCACCAGCTGGGCATTCCTGCTTCCCTCCCATCCTCAGTTCCTTGCTGTGGCCAGATGTGGGGGTAGCAAGACAACCACTGTGGACATGAGCACCTGTCCAGACCAAGACTTCATGTCTCCTGGTGTGGAGGCCGTAATCCCCAGCCATAGCCCCACAACATCCCAGGTTTTCAAAGGTGTTCTTGATGTCTCTATGCCATTCCCTCTGCCTGGGAGTGAAGTGGCATGTCGGAGTCCCTAGGACCACAAGGGAGCTCACAATTCCCTGTCTGGCAAGACCCACCCCACAGGCTTCCTGTGGACTATCACAAAAGTTTTCTTCCCCTCTTTCCTCCTTTGTCTCCATCTTGGTGCTATCTGCCCCCTCTCCTTAACATCATCCACTGAAGTCCTTTCTTACTCCTCATTACGTTGATAAATTTTTGTCTGCAAAAGCCACCTCCTTGTACCTGGTATGTCCCATGAAAACCCTGCCAGGCCTCCTCGTCACTTCCATGCTGAGATCCACATCCCCTAACATCCAACCCTGCCGCTGGTCAAACAGACCAGAGGATGGCAGAGGGGTCTTGTCAAGTTGGGCATGATAATCCAAGAGGATACCAAGGTTCAGGGGGCATTGCCAAGCTGGGCTCCGTGCCTTCCTTCCTTACAGGATCAAGGCCAGCACACAGCCCTGGCAGGGCCCTCACAGCAGCTGGGGAGCAGGAGAATCCAGGAGACATTACAACCATGCGGGACAGGGGCAGTTGCCCTGGGAGCAGTTAATGTCCCCGGTGCAAGTCACAAATCACTGCACCCTTGTTATCAAGATCCAGCTCGTTGCACCTCCCGTGCAATTCATAATCACTTAACAAAGCCGCTGATGTCAAATTAGCCAAACATCAGTAAGCAGGGAATGGTCGTCACATTCATCCTGTTAACTGGTGGCTAATTATCTCATTGTGCCTCCCATGTACTAATTGCCAGCTAACTGTTTCCTATAGCCTACCAGCACCATTTAAGCTTTAGGAAGGATCAAGGCAGCAGATGTGTTTCTCCAGTGCTTTTCACGCTTCTGTACCTACCCTTGGAGTTTCAGCTGCAGTATCGAGGAGCTGGCCTTCCCCATTTTTGCTAATGGCCCTAGATGTTCGGAGAGGAACTTGCTACTCTTTAGTCCTCTGAGCTCCGATTAGAGGATGGTGCCAGCATCCCTTTGGAGGATAGAGGAGTCTAATGCAAGGCTCTGGGGGGGATCCAGGCTCCGGGAGCTGGGGGCAGAGCTAAGGGCTTCAGGCTACAAGCTGCCACCAAGCAGTCAGTGCAGGCATCAAGGACCTCTTTGCCCAGTGGATTGCAGGTTACTGTGTTAACAGGGAAGGACAAGGCATCTGAACACCCTGCCCTGTGCACAGCTGCTAATCACAAAATCACAGAATGGCCTGGACAGGAAGGACCTTAAAGACCATCTTGTTCCAACCACCCTGCCATGGGCAGGGACACCTTCCACTAGACCATGTTGCTCTGAGCCCCATCCAGCCTGGCCTCGAGCACTCACAGGGACGGGGCATCCACAACTTCTGTGGGCAACCTTTGCCCATGCCTCATCATCCTCACAGAAGCCTGGGGCACAGGGCTGTAAATGCATCTCATTTTCTGAGTCTGGGAGGTGCTGGAAGGGAAATGCCAGAGATATTTCACGTGCGGTGCCCAGCACCAGGGACAAAGCACTGCAAGCACTGCTGTTAGCCAGAGATGTGCAACTTGCCACCAGGACACTCCAAAATGCAGCTCCGGGCAATGCAGCACAGGCCCACAAGAAGGCTAATTCCCCTCAGGCTGCTTTTTCTGCCCCATCTTGCCCTCCCCACCAGCTTGTGGTGCCCATATTGTGTCTGATGACTGATGGACACTCCTGGGCCCTAAAAGTTTGGAAGAGTAGTTTCCACTCCTGGGCCAAGAGTGAGGGTCTCTCCAGGGTGTGCAAATGGTGACTCGTTGGAAGGAAGAACTCTGAGAGGAGGCAGAAAGGGAAGGACTCCTGAGAGCATCCTTGAGCACTGAGGATAATTAAGTGGGCTTCCTGCCAGATTCTCCAGATGTCTAATTAATACTGTAAGACCGCTGCTCATCTGGCTGATCCCAGTACAGAAGGCTCCCAGGCTCAGCCTCAGCTTGCCTTTGTGATGGGATGAAGGCAGCCACTGAGCTGCTGGGCTTGGAGCTCTTCCTGCTGGCCTTTCTCCTCTTGCCTGATCTGCGTATCCAGCTGGGGAACAGTGAGATACAAACCTCACCATGCAGACCTCAAGGGAGCCATAGCAGACCCAAACCCAGTCCTTGGGAGACTCCACCCTCACCTGCTCACTACACTCACTCTGGTTTCCAAAGAAGCCATGAGGACCAACAGCATGTAGGAAACATCTCTGTAGGGCGAATCAATGCTGTCTTGCAGAGAAATCTGGTAAATCCTGTCAGCTGTGATGCAGCTTGCTATGAAAACATCTAACCTCTCTGCTCTGGGTCTGCTGCAAGCGTACAAGAGCACAAGCAGTGTTGGGGGAAAATTCCTGGCACAGCATGCTGGTCACGGGGGACTGCCCGGGGCGGGAAAACAGGCTCAAATATTGCAAGCTGCAAAGATACTAAAGAAGACAACTTGGCAGTTGCACAAACAAAGATTGACAACAAGAAAATTAAAAGAAGGCCCAATGCACATTTCTTCCACAGGTACCCAGCAATTTTTGCCACCTGGAACGCCACTTCCTTCCAAAAGACCACAGACACCTCATGGATCCAGCTGAATGCAACACTCCTCTTGCGACAGAGCAGCCATTGCAAGGCTGATGGGCTGTCTGCTGCGCCCTGCTGCAGTGCAGGACCAGCCAGCCCTCACCACTGTGGGTCCAGAGAGAAGAACAGACCTCTCCTGAGGGAGAGGATGGGAAGCAGTGAGGAATCACAGAATCTTTTTGGCAGGAAAGACTTCCGAGATCAGTGAGTGCAACCCTTGACCAATCACCACCTTGCCAACTAGATCACAGCACTGAGGGCCATGTCCAGTGGTTTCTTGGACACCGCCGGGGACGGTGACTCCACCACTTCCCTGGGCAGTCCATTCCAAAGGCTGACAACCCTTTCCATGAAGAAATTCATGAAAACAACATTGTTGACAATTTCTAGCAGAACAGCTCCAGGATCCCTTCCTACTGTAGCTTCAGGAGGTCTCTGAAACCAAATTAGTTTCTAGACAATTTCCCTGTGGGATGCTGACATATTTTCGTTGCGAGAGAGGATTTTGCACAAAGCACTTGGTCCCTGAGCTCACAAAACAAGCCATGAAACCTTGCTCTGTCCTCTGAGACAACAGTGCCCACAACCCACATGTAAGGTGCCCACCACATGCACGCACGGATGGCAAAATCCCTCCCGTCAGTGTTTCCTCGAGAAAAGTGAATGACATCGCCATGAGGACACTCATTAAAAAGAATCAAAATGAGATAAAGAGCCAAAGAGATGAATCCTGTGCAGGAAACATGGGGACTAGATAAAAACGGCCTTTTGGAGGCTCAGCATGGGCACATTCCTCCTCGCAGAAAAAGACCTTTGAAAGGCCAGCTGGGTAAAACTGCAGAGTAAGGGAGGAAAGGGGGCAGATTGCACATATTGAAGGCTTGTTCAAGCAAGGAATTTAAAAAGAGCACAGCCTCTGGCAGGTTAAATGCAAATACACAGTAAGACAGCCAGAAAAGAGTATGAAGATCAATTTGCCATTACCATAAAAATGAACGGTTCCCCCTTCAGGGTCCCTCAGGGTCCCTCTTTCAGGAGCAGCAGAGTCTGCAGGACCATGAGCTCACAGAATCACAGAATTCCAGAACGTGTCAGGTTGGGAGGGACCACAGGGGGCCACCTGATCCCACCACCCTGTGCATCCTAGAGCACATGGCACAGGATTGCATCCAGACAGTTCATCAGTATCTCCAGTGAGGGAGACCCCACAGCCTCCCCGGGAAATCCGCTCCAGTGTGTGGTCATCAGCACAGTGTTCCCCATACTCAGATGGAACTTCCTGTGCCTCAGTTTCTGCCCATTGCCTTGTGCCCTAAGGCGCAAAACCCCTCAGCAGAGCCTGGTCCATCCTCTCACACCCTTCAGATACTTGTACATGTTGATGAGGTCCCCTCTCAGTCACCTCTTCTCCAGGCTGAACAGGCCCAGCTCTCTCAGCCTTTCCTCATAGGAGAGATGCTCCAGTCACTTCATCACCTTCATAGCCCTCTGCTGGATCCCCTCCAGGAGCTCCACATCTCTCCTGTACTGAGAAGCCCAGATGTGGGCACAGCATTCCAGAGGCACCTCACTAGGGCTGCGTAGAGGGGCAGATTCACCTCCCCAACCTGCTGGCAGTGCTCTCCCTAATGCACCCCAGGACACCATTGGCCCTCCTGGCCACAAGGGCACTGCTGGCTCATGGGCAGCTTGTTGTCCAGCCAGAGCGCCAGGTCCTCATCCTTCTGCTTTCCAGCTGGCCAGCCCCCATTCTGTGCTTATGCATGGGATTATTCCTCCCCAGATGCAGGAGATGATCAGCTGAGGACAAGCCTACAGCAGGACAAAGCAAAGGACCATTACTGTTCAAACCCACTGCAAGCAGGTTGGGGAGGGTTCCCATCCTGCAAGCTTTTTTATGGCTGATCTCAAAACAAACCTGAAGACGAGCAGCAAAACGACCCCTAAAGGAGCTGAGGTGGTGGCAGAAGAGCAGGGAGGTTTTCTCCCAGTTAGAAATGGACAAACAGGCCAGGATGCATAGCCAGGTCCTCAGCAGAGGGGCAGAGCCCTTCAGGCAGGGAGCACAGGCACCTGCACTGCTCAGTCTGTGCATGAATGAATGAAGGAAGGGTGTAGACACTGAGGTGACATCTTCTGCCAGCACCACGTGTTTAGGGTAACCTGATTTCTAAAAGCTGGCAAAAGAACTGCCGAAACTGCTTATCAACAAGATGACAAATGAGATACAAGGTTGATTTACACAACGGAAATAAACTGTTTGGGGCACTGCCAAGCTCTTGAGCTGGGTGCTGCTGCTCCAGAGAGTGGTACCAGTTGTCAGGAAATAATAGCAAAACACCAACATCACCATGTAGCAGTGTAAATCTGTGTACAGTGCATGTGCTCCTGCTCTCCCAGATCCCCAAATGGAGACAATCCAAGGTCAGGGAAAGCTTCTGCACCAGGAGGAATTGGTCAGGTGGGACACTGTTGCCTAGAAAAAAGATTGTGTACAGCCAAGGAGTATAATAGTCCTTAAATGCGTGGAGATGGTGGAGAGGGAATAAATATATTCTTCACTGTCTCTTAGTACAAGGAGCAGTCAGCAGCTGAACCTGCCATGCTCCAGCAAGCCCACAGCGTGTGGCAGGCTGAAATACTGCTTGGGAGAGGGATCAGGCTTTACTGGGCTACTGAAGGAGCCCAGGCAGCGCTTGTCTTCCCTCCCAGATGGATCTGTGGTCCAGCTTGGCTCTGATGTGTTCAAAATGGGCCACCCTTTAACAGTGCCTCTCCTTCTCTGCAAAAATAGCTGTACCCTGAAGGCCAGTGCAGGAGGAGCTTGGAGCAGGACCAGTGACTCTAGCAGTCACCTCCCTGCTTCTAAGGAAAGTAATGCCTGACTTTCCCAGGGCTCATGGTCCTCCTGCTTGCCCTGGGGCAGATAGAGTGATAACATGCTGGAAACCCAGAATCCATCCCCTTCTCTTCAGGGATTTTACTCCACACATCCCATGAGCATTCAAGAGGCTGCACAAATACCTCCCTGGCTCCATCCCAGTCAAACTGGGTGTCCCTTCCACCCCGTCCCAGCATCGTCCTGTACATCACCCAACACGCTGTAGCTGAGACCTGCTGCAGGCACCTGGCAAGTGCCCCATTTTTCCATCCCTGTGAGGTAGGCAAAGCTTTGGATTTTGGAGGTAATGAGCTCATGGTGACAAGCTGAAGCAAGATTTCTGGCTGGTGCAGCTAGCCCAAACACTCAATTAAAATGAATCCACTCTCAGTTGCAGTGCTGGGCAGCTCACAGCAGCATGGTTGGTCATGCCTGTGATGGAACTTGTGCCCATTTTGCCTGGACAGTAATGCCTGGATCAAAGGAGCTTGTGAAAGAAATTAAATGCAGTGTAGATAGGTTCCCTGTGCCTGCCTGTTATAAATACACACCAAAAATGTTAGCTTCTAGGCTTAAATTCCACCTTCTAAATGTGCTATTATTTCAGCACAGCCAAGCAGTCAGACTAGATTCTTGCTTTTTTATTTTCATGATTAAAGACAATCTGACATCTTAGACACTTCTGATGCAGTCCAGAGCTCTGTTCTGTACCTAACCAGCCCCAGTCCTCATTCCTCAGCCCTAATGTGGAGCAGTGAGAGTCTTCAGCTATTGATCAGGGAGTCCATAACCTTTTCTGAAAAGTGGCCATCATCCTCACAGAGCAGTTTGGGCTTTGTCAAGACATCTGTGGTGCTGGAGGTGTGGAGACTGTCGTTTGCAGTGTGGCGAGGAACAGTGCTCAGGCACTTTCCAGGCCAGCACGTCCCTCTCAAATTAGGGCTCTTCTCTTTCAGATTAGGCGTTAAAATTGGTAGAAACACAACAGACACCCCGGAGATGCTGCTTCTCAAAGAAGCAGGGTGATCATGAAGTTCACTCTCTTGGCCCCAGGATGAGTCATTTCTAAAGTGGATCGACCCTCTTTTCAGGGCAAGGAGCCCTGAGGAGACTGTTCCCTTTAACAGGCACCTGCCCATGTGCTGCAGCTCCTGGCCTTACTGAGCCCCATCGCCAATCTCATGATGAGGAGGGTGATGGTGAGGTTCAGCACTGTGCACTGCTGAGCTCCTTCCTGAGTCTCAGCTCAAACGCCCTGCGAGCAGATGCCACTAGGATCTGTCGGGAATCACCTGTTTTGGGGAAAGCAATGACTAACTTCAGCCCTGAGGATCCAACCTTCCACACCACTTGAGCTCCAGCTTTCTCATCTTGTTTACCAGGAGCTAAATCCAGCTGTGACACAGACCAGAGACCACAGCTGGCAGAATCAGACCCTGACAGCAGACCACGTCCATGCAGGGAGTGCAGGAGGTTTCGTCTGAACACAAGCCCCTGGCCCCATGCTGCAAGGTCACTGGCAGGGAAAATAGTTACTGGCAGGGAAAATTACTCACCATTTCTTTTGGAGTAGAAATGCAAGAAGGGTCAGGACAGGAAACAACAGCCCAGCCGCTGCAGAAAAACACCTTACAAACCAGTCCGTGCACACAAGGTGCTGCAGGAGGTTGGTCTGCACCTGCCAACACTGACAGAAAGGTTAAGGTTGAGCAGGGCTGCGGGATCCCACTGGAAATCCATGAGATGAGCTGCAGGGGTCCACCCCAGGTGTCTTTGAGTGGCAGCCATGGAGGGTGCTAGAAAAGCACCACTGGAAGAGAAGCTGAGCCAATGAGGAGGCTGCAGAAAGACTAAACCTGCCCTGTTTTGAGGTAGACACAACAGCAATCAGGGAGGAGAAATATTCCCAGAGCCACTCCACAGTTGGCAGCTGTAAATGCATCTATTACTAATGTCATTGATAGCAAGGTGCCACAAGGAGGGGAAAGCCCCCTTCCCAAAATTTCCAGGGGTCAGGCACTGCAGAGAAGCACGTCTCCCCACTGGAGGGACTGCTGCTTCACTCCAAAACACAATGCTGGAAGCAAGAGCAGGATCCAGCCCTGCAGCCCATTTAATATCAAAAAGAAACATCTGTTCCTTTGATTTATAAAAAATAAAAAAAAAGCCAACCAAAAAAACCCCCAAACCAACGAAAAAAGAAACAAGCCTCAGATAACAGCCTGAGTGGCTTCTTGAAGATTTGGATTTCTTTCCCCTTTTTACAAATGGTAATTTCAGGCTGATGAAAGGAGAGTAACGTGACACGTTGACTACACAAGCTGTCTGCACAGAGGGAAAACAGCTGATGCCCAGGAATGTGGGGTGCTGCTCCAAGCCTTCCCCACCTACTGATACCACATCATTGCCCTGGGTCTCAGTTTCCCCCCTCAGTTTCTGAAAAAACAGGATCAGGCCAGGAGGTGGCTTGGCAGATATTTCTCAATGTGCCTTCAGCTCTCAGAGGACATTTCACAAGGCAAGGCTTCCTTCTTGGCACTTTCCTACCTTCAGGAAAAGCCTCCAGCCTCACCCCTTGGCAGGCAGATTTCTCCTTTATCCTGCCCTTCAAGTCAGGCAGATGATTTTAGCAGAGACTCTGATCCTTAGGAGTCAGAGTGCAGCCCACCAATTCACTTTGACCACTCCATTGTGCAGGGACTGGCCACAGCCCTCCATATCCATGTCCCTGTCCCGCTCCCAAGAGACACCCACCCTCTGCTACCAAAACTGAACATCAGAAATGCTGCAGCTTG
>WEIT01040732.1:95057-114230 GCA_013389985.1 Dryoscopus gambensis | reverse complement strand
TTTTTGTGTCCTTGGGCTGGTTTGTTTTTCCATGGGATATTTTTATTCTTGCCCTGATCCCAGTCATACTGGGGATTTAAAGTTTCAGCCAAAGCAATAAGAAGAGCAAAGAAAGTGAATTGAGATCCAGAGCATTTCAATAAATTAAAAGGAAAAAAAAAAATTAAAGGATAAAAAAAAGACATAGCCCAGCACAGAGGAAGCAAAGCAATCAGAGCAAAAGCTGTCAGCTTTGCCAGTTCCCCTTTGTTCGCAGATCAAATTCACTGCCTCTCTCGTCCAAAACTAACAGCTCCTAAGTCTCCCTCATGCTCCCTGGGGAGGTGTTTTCTATATTGGAAACAAATCTATTTTGACACTCCTCATGTTGTTTTACCCAAATTGCCCTCTGTCAAGCTGCGTCTCTCGTTTCCCATTTGTACCACACCATGCTCCTCGTTCAAGCCCAGTGCCAGGTGGTGCTGGCATCAATCTGGGCTTGCACTGACCCAGACAGAGGTTACTCCAAGGTTCCTTGTCACCAGGTCCCTCTTCTACCCCGCTCTCTGCCCTTGGGGAAAATCTGGCCCAAACCAAAGTTTATTTGGCAACTGAGTCCTGCATTGTGCACAGGGAAGGGTCTTGGTGCCTAATTCCAGCCAGCAATGTCTGCTCAAAATGTCCTTTCCCTGCAGTACCCCAAGGCTCCAAGAGTCAGGAAAACCTGACTCTTCCCTGATGGGGTTTGGTCACCAGACAAGGGAAAGAAATTAAAAAGCTTTGCAAACAAAAGGATGGAAGAAATCCCAAAAATTCATTCTGGCTGCAAACACTCTCACGGCAGCTTCACAACTAAGTATCTGACTAATTCTTACAGGAGCCTTCCAGGTGGGAATTTCAGATTTCAGGTCCTGCCCTACATGTGTACCTGAAAGAGATGATCTCCACCTTGGGAGGAAGTTCTTAAAGCATCCCTGCCACAGCAGTGATGTCCCTGTGTCGAGACAAGAGGTTTGTAGGTCATCAGTAGGAACGGTCATGTAGGATTGTCCTCTGTATGCCGCTCAGGGATTTAAGAGATGTTCTTCATGTACTTGAGGTGTCAATGGTACTGAATTATGCATGCTCTGGGGGCTCAGGTAGGATCGTGGCCTGCTAGGCTGTAAGAACTGAGCAAGATAAAGTTTGGCAGAGTTTCCTGGCCCAGTGGAGGACACAACAGCAGGAACACATGTGATGGAGACTCCCATCACCACCAGACACTGACTAACCATCCTGTCCAGCAGACTGATCTCCCCACACAACGTTTATCCTGTGCTAACCCAAGTAAATTAACTTGCTGGCTGTTTTTCACCTGTAACACTCCGACATTGCTGTGCAATGCTTGATACACACACACCAACAAAGCTTTTCTCCTTCACACCCCCTGCCCCCCCAACAGATGGTTGACTTTTGTAGGTGCTGAACTCATCCCCCAGAGCCTTCCAGAAGAATTAGCATTCTTCTGACTTGTTGCAGGCCCAGCCTTGCTAACCCACTGCCCAGTCTGATCTCCACTGTGTCCCAAAGCTATGGGGTTTTGACGTGGTCCCCCCAGGCAGAGTTTGCATCTGATCTGGCTTCACCAGTGTCCTGCAAGGGTGTGGATCACCCCCTCCATCTCCTACGGTCTTCTGTAGAGATCTGCTCAGCGCCAGTAAGGCTGAGGCAGAGACTGTAATGAGGAGAAAATTAAATCATGAAACACTAATAATTATCAGCATCCCAATTAGCTGACAGTGATGGCAGCCAGCCACCAAGAGCTGGGGGAGGACGGCCAGCATTCCTGTGGCTTCTGTGCCTCAGCGGGCATGGAGCTCACCTTCACCCTGCACAGACCCATCCCTCTCTGAGGGCAGCCATGGGGACACACATAAGGACAACTTTTTCTCCTTTTCCTGGCTTTGAGACAGCATTTCACAGCTGCAGTTGCTGGACTGGAGTTGTGGAGACCGGTGATGCCTTGTCTGCTTGAGAGCTGTACTCTCCTGGTGAGTTGCTAACTGCTAAGGGATAAGGAGGAAGCAGAGAAGCCACTTTAATATCATTTTCCTTGTTATTATCTCTCAGCTTCTCCCCAGCAATTTGCTCAAACTTGTGTAAAACTCCTTGCCAAACAAGCCCCTGCCCAAATAGACCTTCATGTCTGCAGGACTCTATTTATAACCGAGATCCCATTTAGCAGATAAGCCAAGGGAATTCAAGCAGGATTTAAGCTAAGCAGTTATCTGTGACCAGCGGCCACAGTGTGCACAGCGTCAGATTCACTGGGGATGTGGAAGGTGGAGGGGCAGGAGAGCAAACAGCCTCTGGAGCAGCCAGCCAGAACCCCAAGGGATGCAATCACTGCTGGCACAGACACTGCTCGCAGAGACTTTGTGAGCAGCCTAAGGACAGCGAGCAAACCCCTTTCCCCGGGATCTGGAGAGGCTCCCGCACCCCCCGGGATCCTGCAGGTATCAGCACCACTTCTCCTCTCCTCCCCCAGCTTCACACCACCTTCCCAGGCATGTATTGCTGGCAAGGGTTTCACTTGTCTTCCCAGATAGATATTACAGCGTAAGATGATGCACTTAACAGGGTTGTGAAATCTGCCATAAAGTTTACTGCCCTACATCAATATAATGCCCTGCAAAGTTAATACGGAGGTGCCTATTTTATAACAAGGACAAATAAAAACATATCCCATTAGCCCACGGCATTAGGAGCTGCATTTCTGATGGCCAGATGCTGCAACGAAATGGGTGGAGAATATTAACGTGAGTATTATGGAGCTATGCACATGTACATACACACATATATATATACACCTATATAAAAATGAGAAACTATTGAATTTGCTCAGATGTTCTGTAGTGTTTGGAGGGCTTCATTTCTACGCTGCAGGAGAGACTGGCTGCAGATCCAGAGACATTTCTCTGCTATTACACCATGTCAATTTTTCATCATCTCAGAAGCCCTTGTCATAGAAAAAATGGATAAGTTTAAATCGATCCAAGATCAGAGTTAAACACCTGGACATAAATGTGGCAGAGAGTTAAAAGCAAAGAGGAACCAGTTACTTCCAACACAAAGCAGTGGCACTGGGGTCAGTCATTCAGGAAAGAGAATTTGAGAACACCTCTGGCCTCTCTAGGGAAGTAGGTGGCTCCTAGAATTAAAAATTCCCTTGGTACCTGTGGGTATTTCCATGCTGAAGGGCAGTGAGATGGAGCCCTGTGCCCCTCAGGTCTTCTGTACTGCTGCCAGTGGGGTGCAGCTGGGAGACTGAGCATCCCTGGGATGAAATGGGGCTGCAAACCCAGCAGTGCCAAGCTGGACTCAACCCTTGCAGTCCCAGCCCTTCATCAACACCCAGACAGGCTCCAGCCCAACACAACCAGCCTGCGTGCCCTCAGCTCCCCTCTGCCCCTCCTCTGGACATCCTGGCCAAAGATTTGGGCAGGCACATTCCTGATTTCTCCACTTCCAGCCCCAGCATGGTTCTCTGGTTCAGCTTGGCTGTAGCTCTTGGGACAACTAGTGAGTTTTCCCAGGATCTGTCCCAGTGCCTTCCCCAGAGGTCCATAGCTGGCCCAATAGCCACCTGGAAGGCACTGGGTGACAACCATGGCACTGCTTCTCATCCCCTGACAGTGGACAAGAGCATCCCAGCTTCCCAGTCCACCCATGTTTCTCTCTGCCCAGGTATGCCCACAGCATCATTCCTGTCCCAGGCCGATCACTCCTCTCGCTCCAGGCACCACCCCTTCAAAACAGGAATTATTGCAGATATTATATTGGCTTGGTCCTATTACAAAGTGCTGAAAGATGTGAAATAAAAGGTATTAAATGCAGTCAAAGAGTGGAAAGACTGTGTCAACTAGACGTGCAGGAGTGATAAGAGGTTTTGCTTGTTTCCCATCCATATGAAAGTCTGTACGTGGCACAGTCTGGAGAGAACAAAAAGGGGAACAAGAACCAAACCCTGCCTGTGTCCAGCCTGGCAAATATGAAAAGAAAGTCTTATGATGTGGTGAGCCCCCACTGGAAGCCCAAGAAACTGATAACATCAACCTGCAGCTAAATAAAACATTAAAATCCTCCGATAAGAAAAGGCAGTGAGGAACTGCTTATACATCACTACCACCTGCTGGGTGCTGCGGGAAGGAGCCTCAGGCAAGGCCACCCCAAAAAGCGTGAGGGACCCCACAAAAGCAGCTGCCTGCCTCTCTAGCAGGTATCTCAATGCAAGTAGAGCAGTCTCACACTGGCAGCCTGCGAGCACCAGGGGTTTAAAAGCATGTGTGAAGCCAATCTCTTTTGTTAATGCATGAATCCCAGGCAAAATAACAGCCATCTGGTGGAGGATGGGATTAATAAAGAGTTAAAGAAAGGTAAAATAATTAGGGTCCTGCTCGTGGGGCATATGGAGAATGGGGCTTGTCAGAGCAGCTTGCTCTAATTTTTCATGGAGATTACTAATTTTAGTGGAGAGAGATAATAGCGTTGCTGTAACGTACTTAGGCTCTTGTAAGCCATTTGATCTGCCCCTGCCTGACACTCTGATTAATAAACCAGAGCGATAGCGAATCGACATGCCACACGAGATGTGCAGGAAAGCAGCAAACGAGGACATCCAAATGGGATTAAAGAAGGGGAACAACTGCCAAGAGAGTGTCTCCTGGGGCATCTCCCACTCCCACTCGTCACATACGCACATGGGATGCAGGAGAGAAGATGGAACACTCCTGGGAGTGGAGAGGGCATGGGCTGAACCGACCATGTGGGCCCCTGGCTGGGGGCAGGAGCTCTGCAGAGTATCTAGGTGCTGCCCCATGGGATGTCCAGCTCGTTCCTTGGGCTGTTGGAGCTGAAAAGCTTGTTGCAACCCTGGATGTAAGGCAGGATCGTGCCAGAGCAGAGGCACGCTGTTACTCCAGCCCCAGTGCATTGCCAAGATTTGGGTCTGGGGAACGTGCCAGTGTGAGAGTCTCCCAGGAAGAGCACTGTGGGTCACACCCAGCAGCTCGCCATCCCTGCTGTGCCTTCACAAATCCAAATCCTCCTGCCTCGAAGGCCCTCAAGCGTAACTAGAAGTGGTTGCTAATTAAAGGTTTACACTAAGGCCTCACCAGTGGGCTGCCCTCCTTCCTTGGGAAGTTACACAGAGCGTGATAAAGGCATGAGAGATGCTGAAGGGTTGATAAGAACGAACTGGGGAGTGCTGTGCTGGAGATCTGGGCTGTCCCATCTTACCGCCCCTTCCTTGCTGCCTTGCAGCACTGGACTCCCCTCACCAGCAGCCCCAGAGAGCCGCCACCGCACCAGAGCTGCCCCCAGCACCTTGGTCATTATGCCCCACGTTCTGGAACCAAATTTGCCACTCCACCCCAGGCATCCTCCCCAGACCACTGGAGAAATCCCAAAACCAAGCCCTCTCCCTCTGCAGCTCACATGGCCTCTCTGCTCCTGCCCTCTCCTTTGGGAAGGGACAGGCACTTTGGGCAGAAGTGCTTTTTCATCCTGAAAATACCAGTTCATCAAAACACTTCCTAAGAAAAGGTCACTTCAAGCAAATTTCTCTTTCCGAAAACCTTCTGGGGAAGGAAAAAAAAAGAAAGACATGCAACATTTTAGCTATCCTGTTTCAACAGCTTTAAATGAAAAATAAATCTTTTCTCCCTCACCCCACCCAGATGCCAAATGATGTCATTTGGAAATGCAAGATCATTANAAAAAAAAAAAAAATAGAAAAGGGTGAAATCAAAAGAAAATCTCTGGAAAAAGTTAAAATGAAACACTCCACTGTGTCCAATGCAGCAAGTGGAGCTGGGTTGCATTCTGCCAGGTTCCCTGGGGTGGCTTTCATCCCAGTTCAGGGCAGGCCAGGATTCCCAAGTCGGAACAAGAATTCCAGAACAGTGGAGCTGGTTCCCATGACCCACCCTAGCACAGGCTTTGCAGGACATGGTGACACGGACAAACATCTTACAACCCATGAGACCCCACAACTCATGACATATCAGAGCAGCAGAGCTTCAGAGGCCGAAGGTGGCAATGGGGCTGAGGGACCCCCAAGGGGCCAGGTGTCTATGGGATGCAGCATAGCCCAAATACTGGGATGGGAAATGGGGCTGGCGTTTCCCTTACAGCCTCCTCAAACGTGCTTGCCGTCCCCCGACACCATCCCCAGCACTCAGCTGTTACAGTTTAGGCTGCATGGGGAGCAGGAATGCCAGCAATCAGGCATCCAGAAGGGAATCCAGGCCCGGTTCAATATTGAAAGAAGAAGGGCTTTGAAAAGAGTGCGCTCATTTCCCTGTTTCGTCCTTTGCCAAGAAAACCAGGGGGATGGAGGAAGGGGCGAAAGGGTGGGGGGAACAGTGGAAAAAATGTCTTGGCTTGGCCCTCTCTGCCTTTTATCTCATGGGCAGCCTGCCGAGACAGGGTCTTCCCCCTGCTGAGCCCGCTGGCAGATCAAATGAAAGGAGAGAAGAGTTATAACCCCCTCTGACTGCAGCCCCCTCCCTTCAAGGAAAAGGAGAAGAGGAAGGAGCAAATGGCCCTGTGATGCCAACAGCTCACACCCCAGCTGGATGGGAAACATGAAAAGTCAGCTCCTCAGCATCCATGGGGGGCCAGGAGATATTCTCCCCATGCAGCAAAGGGAAGCCCAGGGAGATCCAGATGTGGTTGGAGGGTGGGCCATGTCCCCATGGAGGGGACAGCACTACTCCATGGCCTTGAACCAAGGTGGAAGGTCACCAGTGGTCCTGGCAAGCATCTCCCACAAGGGTCCCGCTGTGCCTGTTCCTCCATCGTGCCAGACCTTTCAGAGCCAGCTTCAAGCAAATAGCTTAATTAAATGCCTTTATTCCAAGGACTCCCTCTGTGTGTTTGTGTATTTGTGGATTAGCAGTTAATACAGTAAGAGGCTTTATTGTAACTAAATTGATTTCTTTATCTTTTTTTTCCCCCTTCCTTCCGTATGCTTTTGTCCCCTCTTCCCCCTCCCCAGAGTGTTCTCCCTCATCACAGGGTTTCCCATGCTGATCCTCACCCTCACTGCCAGATGGCACTGAAAGGGGTGTAGTGGTGAGGAGATCACAGCAAGAACCTATCCATCAAGATCTGCAGGACTAATGACGTTGAAAGCATTCTTTTTTTAGGGTGCACATGTAAATAAGTGAGCATTGGCTGTGTTATCGTATGGGGCAGAAGAGATCCGTGCTGTTGATGGGCTGTTTGCCTTGACAGGGATGGAGGGCACAGGTGGGGTGGGGAAAAGATCTCCAGCCATCCCCAGTCCAAGAACACCATATTTCCCAAGGCAAGGAGGCAGCAGATCCCCAGAGGGAAACCTCAGCTCCAGCCCCACCTGTGGACCCCTGAGGATTGCTTGGCAGGGTCTGTGCAATCCCACCATTTTCTTCTTTCCAGTGCAATTCAACTTCCCTACATTATAATTAAGTCATTACCCGCCTGTAGCATGTTGACCCCATGCAACATATCCATGTGAAATTAAGATCAAGGAATTCCAGACTTTGATAGCCCATCACCCAGTCTGTCCAGACTACTCCAAAAGGGCTCACAGTGTCCACATCCTCTTGCTGTGGTTAATTAAAAAAATCAGTAAATGCAGTCATTACCCAGTCTGGGACCTGGATATCCTTCTGGGCTTCCCAGTATGGGCACAGACCTGAACTCCGTTTTCCTTTCTTTTTTTCCTTTGGCTTTTCCTCTTCCTTCCTTCTTTACAGCCTGCCTGCTCCTTCCTGCTTTCCCTCCTTCTCTCTTTCCTCCTTCCCTCGCACTCTTCCCCTTTCCCTCTCTCCTTTTCGCCCCATGTTCCCTGTCTTTGCACAGGCCAACAGAGCTGCCCTCTTCCCTTCCCTTCCCTGGGCAGCGGGAGCCGAAGCCATAATTAAACTTGGCTGGGAGGAATGTGAATCAAAAGTCTGTTAAAAAAGAAAAGAAACGAGGGTACCTGTGGGATTACGTGAGCCAGAAAAATGCAAAGCCGGCTTCCAGCCGCCCATAAAATAGATGCCGTCTCCTTTCCCATTGGCAGGGTTTGGCTGAACACAAAGGGCTAAGAAGAGGATTTTTATGGGAGTTATTTATAGCCTGAATGAATAGTGGTGTGTCTGTCAGAGTGTTTCTGCCTCTCAGCATGAGCCCAGGGTGCCAGCCTCGCCAGGCGATACCACACTGGGTTTGGGATGGCACCTGCAAACCTGAGACCCAGGCAGACCTTCCCGCAGGGGCAGAGGTGACAACAAAAGAGGATAAATCAGGACAGGAAAGGGTGGGAAGGAGTGGCTAAGGGCAGATGCCCTTAGCAGATGCCCTTGCCCCCAGCAGCTTCACCTTGGCCAATGTCACATGCACCTGCCTGGTGACAAGCAATGGGCTGTTCCAGCCACAAGCCACCACTCCAGGTGGATATCCCTGGGATATCCATTGTTTCCCGCTCTCTAACCTCTTTACTCCTAGCCTGACTGCTTTTCCTCTTCCCTGGTTTGATGGAAATATCTGAGAAGCCTTCCCCTGCATTTGCACCAGGAGCTGGCACAAAGATTCATCTCTTTGTGAACGAGATCAGTTTAAAATCATCCCCAAACTCCATGAAAAGCTCAAAAGTTGGCAGTTCAAGAAGTACATTCATTAAATAAAGAGAGGAAGAAAAAGAACAGGCAGAGAGGAGGGGGAAGGAAAAAAAGATTACCTTGCTGAATTAATCAGGCTTCACTGTAATGTTCAGCCTCAGATTTTATTTCCTGTAATAAGCCCATTAATACGGGTGTCTATAGCAGGGGGCTTTTAGCAGCAGGCACCATTAGTGTAACGAGGAAGGGCTAATAGAGTTTTATTGGAATTTTTACTCCGACATCACAGCCTTTTAAAACAGCTGTCTCAATAGGCATTATTATTCTGATTAACATTTAGACAGCACAAATCATAGTGATGCCCTTGGTGTCCCACAGGTTTTATCATAATCATTCCAAGTCCCTGATGTGTCGGCTAGTCCTTTCCAGGGCAGAGGGAATTTTAGACCCCAGCAGAGGCTGGGGGTCATCCTTTTCTCCTGTGCCAATGGATCTGCTACTTCTGAGGTGACCTGACGGGCTGTGATGGAGCAGGGTCCTGCTGTTACTGAAGCGGATTGGAGGCAGCTGGAACCAGACAGATGCTTTGTGAGCATCTCTGATCCCAAGAGGAATTTGAAAGCAGGACAGGAAGGGTTAAAAAGCAAGCTGGCATCCTGGAGACCCATCCTGGCTTCACTCTCACTCTGCTTCTTGCCTGTGTAGGAATTAAATACTTAATTTTTAAAATTAAATCAAAGCTAAATATTTTTTTAATTGTGTGAATCAAATAGTAGCCGGCAGTTTGGGTGCACTAACCCGGGGGTTCACTGCACTGCATTGTTTTGGGGCAGCCAGTGCCAGGGCTGGAAAACCTTTCTCCTCATATCTGCCAGGATATGACCTGTGCCAGATGGGATGGAGCCATCCAAGCCAGAGGAACTGCAAGGGTGTCACACTGAGGGTGTCCCAAAGATCCTATAAAAGCCCAGAAGCACCTGCAGAACTGTCATGGGGGCTCCCACTGCCTGGTCAGCCGATGGGGTCCGGCCTCTGTGCAACTGACCCTGTTCAAGACATGGGGAAACTGAGCCACGAGGGAGGGCAGCGCCTTTTCCGCAGGGACAGCACAGGCAGCCCAGGAGCCCTGGCTCCCCGCCCAAGCGTGAAGCCATGAGGGAGTGGAGGAGCTGAGATAGAGACAAACACGGGCAAAATAAGTGAGGGATTAAACACTAAAAGCAAACAGGCTGCAAATGGACTTTTGGCTTTTATTTGTCGAGTTTTGTTTCATGAGGGCGATTTATGAGGACAGTTTGTTGTGGTCGAGCCTGTCAGAGTGCGTGGGGAGCAGCAGCTGGTTCATCCCTGCTCCCGCCATATCCCGTGGGGCTCAAACCACCTGAGGTACATTGAAGCAGGTGGTTTGGCTTGGAGCTGGGCAGGGGAGCCCCAAGGGCACCAGGAGGGCTGGAGATCTACTAATAACTTGCTTATTAGCATCTAATTAGTATCTCTCTACTTCTTCCTCTTTCCCAAGGGCTTTGTTGCTGCCAGGAGTCACCTCATGCCCCTGCACACCCCAGGGGATGATCTTCCACCCCGGATCCATGCTGGCACTGCAATGTCTCACTGCTCCTGGGGCTTTGTAGCAGTCTTCTCAGCATCACTCACGGTAATTAGCAAATATGTACTGATTTCTTCTCTGAAACATCAGGACGAAGGGGGATCCCTCCCACAGGGCAGGCACAGATGTTTGTGAGCTCTCACAGCTGGCTCCAGCAGCAGGGGTGTGCCAGGCACAGCCGGGGTGCCCAATCTCAGCCATGCAAGATCCTGGGTGCTGCAAGGGCTCCAGCCTCCTCCCAGCATTTCCACTGGTGGTGGATAACTCCCCTTTGCAGTCAAAGATTACCTTCCTTTTGGCTGCCCCTACCCCAGACCAGTTCCCTGCTCTCCCACCCACACCTGCTCCCCTCCCTCCCCAGACAGTTCTGTTTGGGTTGAATCCAGCTGGAATCTGGATCCTTCTGTTGTTTCTCTTGCTCTGAACAGAGGCCACTGGCCCTAGGATGGGGTCCCAGGATGGGAAAGGCTCAAACCAAAGGCAATGACACGTCCCCACTGCAAGAGCTGAAGCCTCAAGCTACCTCCCCAACACCAGGCATGAAGGAAATTTGGGGGGCCAGTGCTTAGTGACCACATGGACATTGCAGTATTTAATTACCTCCATTATCAGATGATTAACCAACTAAATTCCACCCTTGGGGCTGCCATCCTAAAGTCCATGCAAATGTTGCTAGGCAGTATCCAGACATGCCATTGTGTCCACCTGGGACCAGCAGCTGTCCCACAACTCATGGTCCCCAAGGGCTCCGAAAATGTCTTGCAGGAAGGACTCAGTGACCATTAGCAGAGGAAAAACACAAGCTGTCTGAAACATGGGCAATCCACCTCCAAAACTGTTTCCTGCTCGTCTGAACCCTTTGGGAAGTCCCTGTTAAGGAAGCTGCCAAACCCAGGGAAGATGCACCACGTGGCCCAGGACAAACTGGGTGCTGTTTGCTGCCCCTGCTGCTCTTGCATGGCCAGCTAAGACAAAATCTAAAAGGGACGTGGGTTTTGACTTCCATTCTCCTGGCACACAAAATCTCCCCACTGCATGAAGTCCGCCTGCTTCAGGGCACCAGAATGTTCAGCATCTGCTTAAAATTATTAATTGTTTTCATGATAAGTGCCTGATGATGACTTTTAAATAAAAATGTGAGGGATTTAGCCTTCTCTCCCTTCCTGTTTCCCACTCTGCTCTCCTTCCTTTCTCTCTACTTTCCTCCATTTCTTCCTTTCATCCTTCCCCTTTTCCTCCCTAAAAATTTACTAATTTCTTCCTTATTCCATTGCCCAAACCCCTACTCGGTCACAGGCAGCAGCAGACAAGGAGAAACTCCACAATAAGGGCAAATCCAATAGTAAAACTGGAAAGAAATGACAGCCATTAACCTGGTATCAGGAAGGACAGTAAAACTGCAGCATGGCAGCAGCCAGCAGGCCTCGACTCATAACTTTTCTTTCTGATTAAAGCACTCTGGTCACAGATTAACTTCTTTTGCTCAATATTTTATTGTGTCACCCGCACTGGAAGGCAGGGGGAAGAGAGGTGGGCAGGGCTGGGGACTCGGGATCTGCAGCTTGTCTGCAGCTCTGCAGCCTTTGGCAGGTGCCAAGGACACGGACACTCCACCCAAGGTGATGAACATGCCTCCAGCAGTCGCCCTCTACCATGAAGTGCTCGTGCCAAAGCTCTGTCCACCACGGCAGCGTCCCAGCCTGGCATCCCAGGGCTCAGCTGTGGCCACAGAAGGAGTCAGTGTCAAAGCTGGGGGTGCTCTGGGCCTCCCAAACATGCAGCACAGGCACGATGATGGACAGAGACACTGCTACAACCCAGGCAAGAACATTGCCTTGTTTCAGTAGAGACAAAGTCCCAGGAGCTTTGGGGAAGCCACGTCCCTTGATAGATTGACCCATTTCTTTCAGTGGCATCAGAAAATGGGATGGAAGTGAAAATAAATTCCTGGCCACACCCCTTCAAGCATCTCTGCATCCCCCATTGGATGTATCCCTTGCTCCCTGCAGAGCACAGGATGTGCCAGCCTGGCGCCAGCAGCACTCTGACCCTTTCTTAATCTCTCACAGACCCATTAATGAACCACAGAGGGTGCAAACACCTCTATGGGACCCCGATGGATTTTAATTCATTAATTCCATGCGTGAGCTCTCACTCTCCCCACCAGCTGCCCTGTTCACTCTTCCAGAGCAGGCATTGCAGAGGACGTATCTGCCCTCATGCTGAGAGATGGAGACCCAGGACAAGGATGACCCAGTCACAGAGATACTTTTCCCAGGATTTCGGGCAGCTCCCCTGCAGAAATGAAACAGTACAAGGAACATCCTTATGGGGAATCCTCATGGGCCTCAGTTTCCCTTTGATGCTCCCAGGTCAAGAACAACAGCTGGGTACCCCGCAGGCCCTTCACTCCCTCATCCCTCACCAGCTAGACTTTTTTAATCTCCCTGCAATAAATCACTTTTTAATTACAACTGGACTGCAACTACCAAAATATAAAAGGCTTTGGAGCTTTACAGCACACCAGCGATGGTCCCTATGAATTGCAATGCCTTTCCATCCCCAGCAGCTCCATTTGCACTAGCCTGATGCCTCCCTGTGCCATGGGGAAGGCTCATTGCTCCCTTCCAGCCTTTCACATGGTTAAGATGGGCAGGCAAGGGGAGGCTGCATCTGTTGGGAGGAAGTGGGGAGTTCAGCATAACCTGGGTTGAGCTCTCACACCTGGCTGTACCCCCTGCTCCTCCTCTAACTGCTGCTTTCACCCTGTTTCAGATATTGGGGAGGGGGGGGGATTTGATTTTAATTTAACAAAAAACCCTAATTCTCAGGCCATCTCTGAGATTTTTTTAGCAGCAGGTAAACTTGAGCAGCTGGTACCTGCAGCAGAGGGCACCCTGGCACGGGCACCAGCCCTCCTCAGCGCGCACTGCCTCCCCAGCCTCCATCCTAAATCACAACACAACAAACAGGCTGTTCATTAGGCACTGTTTAATTAAGCAATATGGATCCTGCCTCGATATTTACAATCCTACTTGCCCTGATTTATTGGAGAGAGTCCCGTTTTTAAAGACGGCGACTGTTAAGTTTAATACCGCTTGACTTAACTGCGAGTTTCATTTATGGCCGCGGGCCGAGGCGCAGCAGCCCGGGCTGGGAGCCGCCGGGGCATTAAATCAGAGCTAACTGCGCGTGCAGGGAGATGACTAGCTTCGTTACAACCGGTTCAGCGGCTAATTACCCCGATCTGCATTGCCACACTTAAGTCAATTTGTTGCCGCTTTCCCAGGACCCTGGAGAATAAGCGGGGAAGTTGGGAAGTAGGCGCGGAGGCACTTGTTGCGATGGACAGGGCTGAGATCGGGATGGTGGCGGAGACCAAACGGGCTCTGCTTGTCCCAGGAGGAGAGAAATCAGTTTGCAAGAGGCCAGATGCCCAGCTGGGCAGCCCTGATGCCCTGGTGAGGGATGCTGTGTACAATGATGGCTCCATGCTCAAGCCACCAGGTCCTCCCCACAGCCCCGGAGCACCTGGGGAGCACTGAGGTCAGGTGAGGGGCACTTTGTGGGCTCTGGGATGAGGCAATCAGGCAGAAGGATAGGACCAGCATGTAGGAGGGCATCCAGCATCACAGCCAGTGGCTCTGAGCATCACACAGACCAGGAGGCCATTCTGTCTGTCCCAGTCCCCATAGATACGGATGGGGGAGCGACGCACGGATGGGGCACAGGGAACACAGCCCTCCGCACAAACTATTGTCTTGGACGTAGGAGGAGAGCATTTCTCTCCTTGCAAGGTATTTGTGGCTCCCCGGAGCTCACTCTCAGATTTGACAGGGAGAGGGGCCTCATTAGAGAGTTGTGAGATGGCTCATTAGTGACAAACCAAAACTATTTGTGAAGACATGAGGGTAGACAGTGCTTGGCATCACTGCCCATCACCTTCCCCTGTACAGTCCCTTTCAGCCCCTGTACAGGGGCTTTCCTGGAGGGAGGGGCTGAAACGGAGGAGAGCACAAATGGAGGCAAATAGAACATCCCGCAGCTCAGCCCAGGGACCAGGCTGCCACTATCCCACACCATGGGTGGGCACAGGGAAGGGGGCAGCAGCGTCACAAAGAGAGCTGGACCCCCTGGCAGCCCCCAGGTCAATGATGAACCAGCCCCTGGCTGCAGACCAGCAGCAGGCAGCACAAGGGCTGCAGCCCAGCAGCCCCAGCCAGAGAGGATGGAGAGGAACAGCTCCAGGGCTGAGCATCTCAGCCAGCAGCCTCCACGCAGCAAGTTTGCCAGGACTCAGCCCTTCTCCCAGGAGCTGGCTGAGCCTTGCTTGGATGGCTGAGCTGCATCCATTCCTCCTCCCTGTTTCCCACTCCTCCACAAGCCTGCAGCACTCAGAGACAGACTCAGAGCTCCCCCCAGGGAGGAAGAGGAGGCAGCGCAGAGGCAGGGACAGGAGCAAGCGTTGGGCTGCCAGCACATTCCCTGCGCCCCCAGTGTTACCCCCCACCAGCAGCTGGGGGTCTTCACCAGAGACCCCAAACCTCCCAGCTAGGGCTGAGAGCCACGAGAGCACAGGTAGAGGCACTTTGCTTCCAAGTTTTATTGTCCAGGGGGGTTGTGCACCTCCATGGGGCAGAAGAACTCCCAGTCCCACCAGTGAAACTGGACTGGTAAGGAGGCTAAGCCCTTTAGTGGCGACAGGAGCCATGGGGGGAGAAGACAGAGCCTGGGACGGTGAAAGAGACAGGGAACAACACCACCTACACGAGGATGCCACAGGATTAGGCCCTGAGTCCCCGAACAGGCAAAACCAGTCCCAAAAACCAGCCATGCCGTGACAAGGTTCAGGAGAGACTGGGAGCTCAGATGGCTCACAACTGATGTGAATTCCTAGACCTCAGTTCTCACCACTCCCAGCTGACTCCTGGCCTTACTGAGCACATCAAATGATACAATCTTTAACGTCTACTGTTACCACAGCACCATCAAACCCTCCACTAAACCATGTCCCTAAGTGTCACGTCTACACATTTTTTGAATACTTCCAGGCATGGTGATTCCACCACTTCCCTGGGCACCCTTTCAGTGAAGAAACATTCCCCAGTATCCAATCCAAACCTCCCCTAGCACAACTTGAGGCTGTTCCCTCTTGTCCTATGATCATCTGGGAGAAAAGACCAACCCCCACCTGGCTATGACCTCCTTTCAGGCAGTGGTGGAAAGCAGTAAGATCCTCGCCCCCACACTCACATCCAAGGGCTGGATGCTCTGCTGCTCCCCATCACACCTCCTCGGCCTTCTTCTTGTAGTGCACCTCGGGGAGGCTCCTCAGGCGCTCGGCTGCCTGCAGGGCACAGCACAAGGGACAGCCAGGGGCTGTCACACCCTGGCACACAACCCCCCAGCTCCCCCAGTCCCCCTGGGCTGCACTCACCTGCTCTGGGGTGAGGTCCCTCTGCGCCTGTGCCAGCATCTCGTAGCCCACCATGAACTTGCGGACGGTGGCAGAGCGCAGCAGCGGGGGGTAGTAGTGGGCATGGAGCTGCCAGTGCCTGCAGTCCTCCTCCAGGTAGGGGCCTGTGGGGGCTCCTGCCAGGGGTAGAGGCGCTGCATGAGCCGCAGCGGGGGGACAGGGATGCGGATGAGAGGACTGTGGAGCCACGCCACTCACCATGCCAGCCCATGGAGTAAGGGAAGGAGACTTCAAAGAGGTTGTCGTACTTGATGAGCAGCCTCTGCATGATGGAGGCCAGGTCTGCAGAAAAGCGACAGTGATTCACACCCCGAGCCGGCCAGCAGCTTGCCAGGTGTGCAGTGGGGTCACCCGCAGCACCTCTCCCTGGGTGGACATCAGTGACAGGCAGGAGGGACGCACTCGGTAATTCCCACCCCTCCCCACTCATGCAGGGAGCCCGAGCAATGCAGCAGCAGAAGCCCCCCACAAAAGCAGGGAGCAGCCTGTGCTTCATCACCCCGAAAGAACATGAGTCCCACCAGCAGTGCTGGCTGTGCCCAGACAACTAGCTCTCATCCTCACAAAACAGGGGTGCCATTTCCCTCCTCAGCTAAGCCTAGCAGCCCCCACCCCAAGGACATCAGCCCTCCACCACCAGCACAGCTGCCTCCTAACAGAGGTCAAGCCCAAAGGACATGGGATGGGGTACAACCAGGCTCAGAGCCACTCACTGTCCCTCTCGCTGTCACTGAGGTCCTGGAGGCGGCAGACATGGCGGCGGGGCAGCAGCAGGGTCTGGTAGGGCCAGGTAGCCCAGTATGGCACCACGACCAGCCAGTCTGCATTCTCCACCACCAGCCGTTCCTGCAGGGCACAGAATCACAGAATCAACTAGGCTGGAAAAGACCTTTGAGATCATCAGGCCCGACCTATGACCTAACACCATCTTATCAACTAAACCACGGCACCAAGTGCCACATCCAGCCTTTCCGAATCCACCACCTCCCTGGGCAGCCCACTCCAATGCCAAATCACTCTTCTTGTGAAGAATTTTTTCCTAATGTCCAGCGTAAACTTCCCGTGCTGCAGCTTGAGACTGTGTCCTCCTGTCCTGGCCCTGGCTGCCTGGGAGAAGAGACCAACCCCCACCTGAATAAAACCTCCTTTCAGGGAGCTGTGGAGGATGATAAGGTCTCCCCTGATACTCCTTTTTTCCATGTTAAACACCCCCACCTCCCTTAACTGCTCTTCATAGGGCTTGTGTCCCAGATCCTTCACCAGCCTTGCTGCCCTTCTCCAGATGCATCCAAGCATCTCAACATCCTTCCTAAATTGGGGGCCCAATACTGGACGCAGTATTTAAGGTGCAGCTTCACCAGTGCCAAGTACAGGGGAAGAATTACTTCCCTGGTCCTGCTGGCCACACTATTCCACTATTCCTGATACAGGCCAGGATGCCACTGGCCATCTTGGCCACCTGGGAACACCGCTGGCTCACATTCAGTCAGCTCTCAACCAGCACACCCAAGCCCCTTTCTGCCTGGCCACCGCCCAGCCGCTGTCCCCAACCTGTAGCACTGCAGGGGGTTGTTACGTGCACACTTGATGGGGACATACACAGTCCCAATGCCCCAGGGCACTCCTGGGCACTCCCAGAGCCCAGCTCCCGGGAGATGAGGAGCCCACCCCGGCACACAACCAGCTCCCAGGGAGGGGATACAGACAACATCCATGCCTTTACCTTTCGACGAGCCTCCTGCTCAGCGTACTCCAGCAGCATGGGCACGCTGTGCTGGCTGAGGTGCTGGCGCTGGGTCCGGTCCTCCAGGCGCGCCTCGTTCGGGAGGAAGCTGCTGGCCCACACCTGGGAGGGACATTGGGGCACAGGACTAAGGTACTTGTACCCCGCACTTGCAGCGGCACCCCTAGTCACGCCGCCCATCTGCAGGTCCCTGCTGCCACCAGGTGGAGAGTCTGGCATGTGGCAGCCACAAGGGACTATCCCCAAGATGGGAGGGAACAGGACACACACTCATTGTAAAAAAGCTTCTGGACCAGGGCAGGGGGGTTGCTGTTCACACTCGCCCTCGGGGTTTGTCGTAGGGTCACCTACAATAGGGTAGGGACTTGTAGTTTAGCCAGGTCACAGGCGGGACAGCCTCACCTGGCAGTGGGGGTGCGGGTTGGAGCAGCCCATCATCGCTCCCTTGTTCTCGAAGATCTGTGAGAGGAGGAAGAGGTGCAGCCAGCAGGCCCCAGGCACAGGGCCCCCACTGCAGGCCGTCGTGGTGTCCCCAGCACAGCAGGGAAGCAACCCGCAGGAGAACAGAGCCTCACAGCCACATGGAAATGCTCAGCAGGGCACAAAGTAGGGACAGGAGACCCACACACAACTAAGATGGTCCCAATGCCAGGTGCTGCCAGAGTACGCAGCGCTGGCCTCCCATCTTCACCCACAAAAGAGCAGCCCCCACCAGCCCCACACCTGCACCCAGGGGTAGGAAGCACCCAGCTCAGTCGCCAGCTCTGCCCACGCATCGATGACTGCCCGGATCTCTGGCAGGGACATGAGGGGCAGCGTCAGGTCCGACCAGGGGTGGAAGCACATCACCTTGCTGTGGAGGAAACATGCATAGCTGTGACTACGGGTATCCCTAGAGACCTTCACAGCCTTGCTGGGCGCAGTGGGACAAGGGACAGGGACAATATCCCCAGAATGACCCCACCTGAGCAGGTGTGTACAGAATAGGTACCACATGAGGGGAGCAGGCCCAGTCCAGCATCATTCCACAGGTTTTCGACAAATTGTGTCCCAAACACACTGGAGGCATGGAAGTACTTACCACACACCCCGGGCTGGGGCAGCTCGAAACAAGGGGTGATCACTGTCATCTGGGGAAGGACAGACAGTGGGCAGGCAGAAGGTGCTGGGCCAGCACCCAAGCCTCTCCAGGCCACCCTGCAGCAGCCCCAGGACGCAAGTCTCGGGGTCCCCAGCAACCTGCTCTGCTCCCCAAAGTTACCAGGCTCTGGAGCATCAGGCTGCAGTGCAGGGAAGTCATTTGGGAAGACGAAAGTACCCTCATACTGGGGGTTCACCTGCCGGGGTGACAGATGGGGTTGGGGGCAGGAGGAGGTGGCACGGGGAGCCTGAGTCCCTGTGTCCCCGGTAGTACCTCGCCGTTGGCCCGGGTGGCCCCGGGGCAGAGGGGGTTGCTGGGGTCCCAGCGGGGCACATCCTCGGCGGGCGGCTTCTCCAGCTGACCCTGCCAAGGGCGCTTCACCCGGTGGGCCGACACCAGCACCCAGTCGTCCCGCAGCGGGTTGTACCGAGCGTGCTGGTGCTCTGCGGGGAGCGAGGGCAGCGAGGCGTCAGGGGCAGACCCCCTGGCAAAGGGGGCACACGCGCCCCACCCACCGCGCCCCCTCAAGGGGCAAGCAGGACAGTCTGCACTCCGCTTGATGCCCTCCCTCAGCTTAACCCCTTCCTCCCTGTCCCA
>WEIT01040732.1:63479-85643 GCA_013389985.1 Dryoscopus gambensis | reverse complement strand
CGCCGCCCGGCCTCCGGCCCGCGCCCGCCGCTCGCCGCTGCGGGGGAGGAGGAGGAGGAGGAGGAGGAAGAGGAGGAGGAGGAAGAAGGGGAGCCCCGCGACCCACCGCCGCCCCCGCACCACGAGTGGACCTACGAGGAGCAGTTCAAGCAGGTAAGGAGGCATCGCTGCCCCGGCACCGGCTGCTCCGGGCAGGCATCCCCGGTGTCCCTCCATGGTCCCCAAATTCGGGTTCAGCTTTCTCTGAAGGGACACCTCTTATGCCCCGCGCTGCTCCCAAACCCTGTCTGCGTGCCACGCTAAATGGGCAACACCACGCCCCAGCCCAGACCGACCCCAAGCAGACATCCCCCATATCCCCATTAACCCCAGATATTATTGCAATGCCACCCTAAACGAAAACCCCCCAGTACTCATCCACTGCCCCCAAACCTCATCCTCCCCTAAATGGATATGCCCTGAATGCTCCTCACCGCCCCTGTCCTTAAGCCCCATAGGCATCCTCATGTGCTCTCCATCTCCCTGCTACCAAACCCCATCTCAACCCTGCTTCCTGACCCCACCTCCTCGGTGTCCCCTGTGCCTGTCCACAGGCCCTGAATCGTGGCAGGGTGCCCAGTGTCCAGGCATCTCCTGATCTATGCCAGCTCCATCCCTGATGCTTTCCATAAAGGGTGAAACAGGCTGGCCCTTGTCCACGGAGGTTTTGCAGAGATGAAAAACGGCAAGGGCTCTGGTGTGTGGTCACCCCAAGGAGCTGGCGAGCCACAGAGCTGAGTTCCCTTGTGTCTCTGCAAGGACCAGGCATATTATGGTTGGTCAGTGCAGCTCACTGGTTTCCTATACTGGAGGGAGCAACACATACACCCTGTTGCCTCATTCCTGGTGGGCGTAGGGGACACCCTTTTGCAAGTGAGATCTGGCACAGGGAAAGGGCTTCAGGGGGTCGTATAAAGGAGGGAAGAAATATTTCCCTGTATTTAATGTGTTGAGTTGTGTTGTGCAAGCTCTGGTTTGCGTGCAGCAGGTGCCTCTCCATGCGAGGGTGTGGGCATGGAGTGCACAGCACCAGGGCAGGTTTGTGCTCCCCGTGCGTTCAGCTTCGTTGTGCAGGAGAGAGAGGCACAGTGGGTGACAGGGAAGGTGTGGCGAGGGGATAGAACAGACAGAGATGTCTCCATACAGCTGTTGTGTGGCTTTTTAGGATGGCACTGCTCAGGGACAGGAGGACAAGGGCACTTCTGCCTCATCCAGTTCTGGCAGGAGAGGAAGGGAACAGCGGCAGGGACGCAGCTTTTGGCTGCTGTGGGGGCATACTGCTGCCTTTTCTGTTTCAAACTGCTCAACACGTTGTTGTTTGGAGGGGCCGGGGCTCATCTCCTGCCCACAAGGCAGCAGGTACAGGTGCAGACAGGGCACGGCCAGCACATGCCCCCGGCCGTGGCCGGGGATGCTGCCAGCGCCTGACACTGCCCTGAAGCAGCCCGGGGAGGGCCGGGGTGTGTGAGCTGCACAGGCCAAACAGCTCGTCCGGGAAGTGTTACATTACACCCCGCTGCACAGAAAAAGGCTGACTGTCCGGTTCCCGGGGTCAGCCGGGAGGTGGGAAGCAGCTCCTCCCTCCCGGGGAGGCTAGAGAAAGCATCTGCGGCATTTCTCGCCCTTCAGCCTCCTGCCCTGCCCCTGTCTGGGGCTGCCCACGCCCCTTGTGCAGGGCAGGAATGTTGTGAATACTGGGAGAGGGATGACAGGAGAGGTTGGGGTGCAGGATAAATCCTGCCACAGCTTCCCAGGGTGAGAGCTGGCTCGTTCCTTGTTTGCTCTCTTTGGTTTCTTCCAACCCTGGTTGGAAAAGTGATGGACCCCTCATCCAGAGACCCACACCTGGGTCTCCCACGTGCTTGCATGTCCCAGCCAGGGAACAATGGGATGTCCTTCTGCAGTGTGGAGCAGGCTGCAGTGCCAGCTTGCTTTGGGGTCTGCAGGGCAGCTGTCACTCCTGTCCCTCCCCAGAGATCATGCAGCAGGGGACATACCCCTGTCTGGGAGGGACATGTCCCTGCCGGGTCCTCCCCAGGCTGCAGGGCTGTGGCTCACCCAGCCTGGGGAACAGGTTCTCCTCTCTCTGCGGGGACCAAGTGGGGAGGGTGGCTGTGCTTCAGCTTGTGGCGGTTTCCCAGGGGCTGGGCTGTGATGTTGTGGAGGAGGTGGCGGGGAGCAGCATGTGTCTACTGGGAAGCTGCTGGGGCAGTAGCAGTGTGGTTATGAGGGTTCTGGAGCTGGAGAAAGACCCTGTAGTGGCCAGAGCTGTATTTCCCACCAGGACTCCCTGCTTCAAACTGCCCCAAGCCATCACGGCATCACTTGGGGTGGGGTTCAGGGTTTGTCCCTGCTCTCATCTTCCTGGAGTGGGGGCACAGCTAAGTGAACAGAGACCACCAAATCCAAGCTGTTTGGGAGAAAATCAGCAGAGACTCACTTCCCCATCTCTCTGCGGTGGGGAGGGTGTCTTGATGGGGATGGGGTGGGAGTTTGGTGCGGGACCAGCCAGTGAAGGGTTTCCACTCAGCACAGTGGTGCTAAAAATGAGAGCAGAGGACGAGGTTGTTGTGGCGAAACCCATTGAGGATTAATGGGCAAATGCTGCTTTGCTAAGAGGAGCTTTTTAGGGAAATACCCCAGGTATATGCCATGGTTTTATATGCTTCCTGAGGCGCTGGTTTGGGGAGGGGGGGGGGCTGGTGAGACCTTTGCTCTTACTGGGAGGGCCGCTGTGATGTTAGGAGGTTGAGAGACCCCTGCACCCCTGCCTCTTGCATCAGCTCCCGGCGCCAGTTTATGTACATTGATAAGGACACATGGGTCCTGGGCAAAGGTCTGGGAGGTCTCCACACCCAGGGCTGTCAGGCAGACCCAGCCCTGAGGTGGGGGCACCAAGTGGGGCCTGATTGTGCACTAACCATGAACCCAAGCTTCCCTGAGGACTGGGATGCCTCTAAGTTTTAATTCTGTGGTGCTGCATTATGTTTGACTTGGAGGGCACGGTAACAGCCTGGCATTTCTGGTGCTGAGCTCAGCTCCATGAATCTAGCTTTCCCCCTAGAGAAATCAGGCATACAGTCAGGGCATGGGTGCACAAGCTTCCTCCAAGTGATAGAAGAACAGCACCAGAACGCGGGGCTTTCTTCTCCATCCCCCAGCCTGGGAGGGACTCGAACATCTGGGCTTTGCATCCAGCTCTCTTGTCAGCAGAGTGTTTGCTGGCAGGAGGATGCCCTCCCTGCCAGGGCCCCTCCAGCATGTTCACACCCATCTGTGACTGAGGGGATCAGGATCCTCTGAAGCTCCTTCCTCCCTGCCCAAGAGCAGATGCAGGGGATGAGCCCCAGCCAGCCCTTTAGGAACTCTGCCGTGTCTGGTACCCTCAGCAGTTAATTTGGGGGTGGCTGGTTTTGCCCGCAGCTGTTTGCCATTATCCTCAGCCTAACCCTGGTGTGGCTGTTCCTCCTGCCCTACCTCTCCCTGATGCCAGCAGTTGCCTCTTGCACCCACCCACCTGTCCTTAACATGCGTTTAGGGAGGGCTTGCTTGCTGGGAATGTGTGCACTCGCATCTCAGAGCCAGGAGGTGTGTGCCCTTATAGTCAAAGACCTCCTTGTGCTACAGAGAGTGGTCCCAAAATGGGGCAGAAGGGTCTGTGGTGTGCACCCTCCTACCTCTATCTCTATTGCTTTCTCCTATGGTGTTGTCCCTGGAGATGGGGGAAATAGAGGCAGGAATGTTCAGGGAATGGAGGTGGCTGAAGAGGGGGACCCTGAGGAGAGGGTAGTGGTCTCCATGCCATAGCCCCCTCCTCACTGCCAGCACATCTTCAGCCTAGGTGCAGGACCAAGGGGTCCTGGGGCTAAATTAGAGGGTCTCTGGTTATTTTGCAGAGGCAGGGAGCGGGGATGGACACAGTGTGTTTGCTCCTATCCAAGTCTGCCTGGAGGCTTTTCTCCAGCAAACCTGTGAGCAGAGCTCTGCCCCTAATCTGGGACCACCTGCAGCGGGGAGGTGGCATCAGCAGCGAGGGTCAGTGTGCTGATCCTTGGAGCTCCAACAGCTCTGGCAACCCAGCACCAGTGGAGGGCACAGGACAGGGTCAAGGGGCTGCTGGGGTATGTCTGGGAGTGCACACAGAGGTGTTCTGGGGCTGTGTGTGCCCACAGACCAACATGAGTATGTGCATCTGTATAAACATCAAAGTAAGCATGGGGATACCTGTGTGTGTGTGTGAGCCCACATGAGTACCCCTGTGTGTCTGTGTGGACGCATAGGTGCGTGCAAAGTGTGTGTGAACCCATGGAAGTGCTGGAACGTGTTTACGGATCCATGTGAGCACACAGGTGTGCATGGACCCGTGGGGCTGTAGGTGTGTGTTTGGCACCACATTTGTGTGTGTGTCCACACAAGTCTGAGCACACGTGTGTGTGTGTCCAGGCGCACGTGTGGCATCCCGGGGTGTTTGGATGTGTGCATGCCCATACCAGTGTCCCCACGTACAGAATTGCATGGGCCTGTGGGTGCTTGAGGCAGGGTTTGGGGGCCAAGCCCCCTCCGAGGCCACCTCTTGCCCAGCCCACAGCGCTGAGCAGTCCTGGTGGGTGCCCAGTCTGCTGCCCCCACTGCTGCCCCCCAGGGCACTTGCCAGCCCCACTGGAGCCTGTGGGATGCTCAGAGCCCCAGGAACTGTCACAACACTATCTTCCAGCTGGGGATCCCAAGGGTTTGGGATCGGGGCTCCAAAGAGGAGCTGTAAAAACTAGTTGAGGGTGTGAGAATAAAGGCACTGTGGAGGGGAGAGGAGCACCGCCAGGAGCTCATACTGAGGCTGCTTCCAGCTCCCTCCCCAGCTGCCTCCCTGAAGTCGGCTGCCGGTTGAGTCTTTGGGGAGGATGCACCCCCTCATCAACTTGGGCCTCCGAGAATCCACTAATTGGGTTAATAATGGAGGTAAATCTCCTGTGCTGCCGGCCGGCTGGGCAGGGCTGCAGCGGGGAGGTCAGATCTGGAGTGGTGGACTCAGGTCCCTAGGGCACGGACGGATGGATGTGCCTAGGATGTGCGCATAGGTGAAGAGTGTGTAGGGGTGCATAAGTGTGCACGGGCTCTGTGCAGAGGGGAGCACACAGAGGGGCTGTGTGAGTGTGCTCGGCGGGGCTGTTTGCCCCAGGTGACTGTGCACGAGGGGAGCATGCACACGTGTGTGCATCTACAGAGCTGCAGCGTGCATGAGTGTGCAGAGGGTGAGTACGTGGGGGCTGCGGAAACCTGTCCCCTGGGGCACAGGGCACCCACTGGAGGTGCCTGTGTTGGTGGGGCTGTGTTCTCCCATGTAGGCTGCAGCTTGGGGTTGCTCTGTCATGGATGCAGAGCTCAGATCCCGTGTCTGTGGCAGGGCATGAGTGAGCACCAGCGCTAGATGCTCTTTCTGCTCAGACACGAAGCTCTTCTGGAGGCCAAGGCAGGGGCTGGGGTTGCTTTCACAGGGTGGGGTGGAGGGGGCCAGCAACCCTTCCTTCCACATCGTCCCTCCAAAGAAGTTGCAGGAAGGGGATGGGGCCAGAGCTGCATGGTGGGGAAAGGGGACTGAGCAGCCAGTGCATCGCAGGCATGCACACAGCCCCCCAGATGTGCACCCCTGTCCTCACACAGCCCCACAGCAGGTGTGTGCATGCACAGACCCCAGTGTGTGCCAGCACATGCCCTGTGTGCTCACCCGTGCACTGTGGGGGTCCGTGTGCATGTCCCTTGGGGACACCTGGGGTCATGCTGGTCATGGACAAGGTCCCCTGGCTCTGATCACTCCAGGAGGCATCAGTGGTGGGGAGAGTTGACTTTACCATCTGGCATGGTGCTGGTGATGGAGCAGGGTCCCATGGCTCTGGTCACCTAGTAAGGGAATGAAGGGGAACGGTGTCCCACGACTTCAGTCACCCCTGGAGGGATCAGGGGCAGGGAGGGACAAGAATGAAGGAGGAGGCAGACGTGGAGAGGAAAGCGAGGATGGAGGGAGAGGCAGTGGCGTAGCAAGCACCGGTGGGTCAGGGAGGTTAACCCGAACAAATCCGCTCATTGACTCCCTGCCTGCTCAGCCATGAACGAGTAACAAGGGGCTGCTCACGGGGGACGCGCGTTCGCCAGGAGCCGGGACCGCCTCCCCTGTGCCGCAGCCTCCAGACGGGACAGGGGCTGTGGACGGTGCCCATGGTGGCACTACACAGCTGTGGGCACCATGTTTTGTCTGGCTCCAGCCTGTGGGGGGGCCATGGCAGCACCCCCTGCCTCAGTTTCCTCTCCTGCAAAATGTGTTGAGCAGAAGGCTGGGGACCGTGTGAGCCTCCCACTTCATGCCGGGGCCAGGCTGCGGGTTGGGGGCTGCCGTCCCAAGGCTGGCGCTGCCAGCAACCCTTGCGCGGAGCCGGGTTAATGTTTGCAGCAGGCAGCCCTCCCGGGAGAGGCTGCGGCGGGGAGGGGGTTTTAATGACCTGCCGGATCTGCCGCATTATCAGCGCTGATTAAACCTGCCTGCTCTATAAAGCGCCGTTAAATATTAAGCATGATGAAAGGCTTCGAGGGGTAACCACAGCACTGGGAGAGGTCCCCAAATATAGATGTCCGGCCGCACTAGTGGGGTGACTGCTGAGGTTGGTGCTTTTGGGATGAGCAAGCACCCCACACCCCTCAGGGCTGCGGGGTCAGGGGAGCAGCTCCCCTCAAGAGCCAGCCCTGCCTTCGAATGCAGCCGGCTGTCCCGGCAAAGCCGTCCCGTAACCATTAACTTATTAACAACTGGTGGAAGAGGCAAGTGGTGGCTTACAAGGTCAGGGGGTGGTTTGTGCCTGGCGGGGAGTGAACTGCCCCCCAGCTCTGACAGTGGGGATGGGGGAGGGACCCGCAAGCCCTTACTTCCTTGTGTGTGCCCCGTGGCCGTGGGGACTCTCTGTGGGTATTGTTGGGATCCCTGAACCCCAGGGTGCAAAAGGCTGTTCCTCAACTGGGAATAGGCAGCTCCTGGACATTCTGAGGCATGCCAGCAGGGCACAGGAGAGGACACCCCAGTGTCTGGGTGCTTGGTGGTGCCCCAACCATCTTCCTGGGGAAGGATCTCAGAGGCAACAGCCGAGCTCCAGAGAGGTGCAGTGACTCCAAAACTGCATCAGCAGTCAGCCACCCGTGGTGTGTGGCTGGGGGGTGCAGGGAGGTGAGCATTACCTGGGCGCCCTGCGTGAACAGTGGCCAGATGGAAAAATTAGCAGTGTGGCTAATCAATGTGGTGTATATTAAGCAGCTCAGGGTTGGGGGGTTTGTGAGGTGGGGGGGAGTTGAGCAGGGTCCAGGATCGATACAGCTCATATTAAGTGGATTAAATCCTGGCTGCCAATCTGAGCTCTCACTGCCAGCAGGAGGTGGCAGCTGAGTGGGGACTGTGGGGGTCCCACTGAGATCACAGGGCCCAAGGGGGACTGTATGGGGACTCACCAGGACGGGGCAAGCTGGAAGTCCCTAGCGGGTGGCTTAGCACCTCATCACATCCCTCCTCTCTCTAGGGTGTCAGGTAGGCTAAGGGGTCTCAGGGACCCAAGCCTCATCTCTAGGAGCCCTCCTGGCTCCGGGAGAGGCATCTCCTGGGTGAATGAGTGGTGCTAACAATGTTACTTAATCGTGGGGAGGAGGAGGAAGAGGAGAAGCACAAGGTCTATTCACATCCTGTTAATAAACCATGTTCGACCCGCTGACCTTTAACCTGCCTGACAAGCCCCGTTATCCCCATCCCTTAAGGAATATAGACATCGCCATGGCAATGGGATGACAGGAGGGAGCAGGTCCCAGAGCTGCACCCAGCTTGGGGTGTGGGATGAACTAGGCCTGCACCAGCACCCAGGCCGGCAGTGCCAGGTGGAGGTGGGATGCTGCTGAGGTTCCAAGGCCAGTGGGGTGGCCAAGCACCACGGACGGGTCCCGAGGCCGGCAGAGCGGGGCTGCGCTGCGCACCGGCGGGATATCGATCCTGGGGCTTGACAGTTTAATACTTCTGTTTATAGAGGAATATAGTTACATCGATGGCGTTAAATGAGTTACTAATTATATCAATACAAACACGATTAAAAGGGTCCTTGCTCATAGGTCACTGCAAGCAGGAGCCACTGGTTGTGTTGCACAACTGCCCCTGGGCAAGGCTCAGACCACTGCTCCGAGGCACATGGCGGGGGGATGCTCTGGGGCAGCGTATGCCCTGCGGGGTCGGGGTGTCCATGCATGTGGAGTGCCTGTCTAGGGTTGTGCGTGCATGTGTGGGACTGTACATCCCCTTCTGCAGTTGTATGTTCCTGTTCAGGGCTCTGTGTGCCCATCTGCGGTTGTGGATGCACGTACGGGGGTTGTGTGTGCATGTATGGGGTTGTGCATGTCCCCTTGGGGTTGTACATGCATGTATGGGGCTGTGTGTGCCCATTTGGGGCTGTGCGTGCCCCGCTGGGGTTTGTGCGTGCCTGTGCAGGGCTCTGTGCCCACGTGGGTTGTGTGTGCATGTGCATCACAGGCTTGTGCACGCTCCTGTGGTGTTCTGCAGGGCTACGCACACCGATGCAAGGTTGTGCGTGCTTGTGCAGGGTGATGCACGCCCGTTCCACCTTTTGTGCGGCACCAGGGGGGATCTGTGTCCCCCCTAGTGCCCACAGGGTTGTGCCTATGCTTGTGTGGAGCTGTGCAAAGCCCACAAAGGGGTTGAGTGGACCCACACAAGCCTGTGCACACTTATGGGGTTCTGCAAGTCCAGACGCAGCTGTGCATGCCTGTGTAGGGTTGTATATGCTCACATGGGTTTGCACACCTCCGTGTGGGGTTGTGTCAGCCTGTGTGGGGTTATGTACATCCAGGCGAGGCATGTGTCTGTGCACAGCGACTGTCTGTGACTTAGGAGACTGCTTCTCCAGCCTGAGCATCCCCAAATCTCATGGAACACCCCATGCATCCCAAGCGTACCCAAGGGCCGTGCTGGCTGGTCCCCCATTACTCAGCTCCACTCTTGTCTCCACTTGAAAGCTGACCTTTGCTCCCCGTTTGATGTAACGTGTTTTTGCATCTCAGTGCCCCACAGATAAAAGGTTAGAGGTTAATAAACAGTGGGAAAATAGAACTCGGCACTTGGAGGTCACACCTGTTTTGGGGGCTGGAGTCAGTAGCAGCCCGCTCTGGGTAGGATCCTGCCAGCACGGATGGGAGGAGAAACACAAGTGGCACCCAGGGCAGAGGTGTGTGTGCTGAAGCCCATCCACTGGGTGACCCTCGGGAAGGCCATGGCTTCACCTTGCAGTGGGATGAGTGGTAGTTGCCAGTTTTGGGGGTTTGCTCCTGCCTTGACAAGCCAGATGTCAGGGTATGTCAAAGCGCTTGGTGTGGAGGCCTTCCAGAGGCAGGGACAGGTAGGGAAGTGCAGGCAAAGCCCGGCTGACACAGCCTTCCTGGGGCAGAAATCAAAGCAGCCTCCTGGAGCTCTGCTCAGAGCCTGACCTAGTTACCGTAATCAATGGCTCGAGGAGCTCCTGGAAAAGAGCAGGCGATGGGGAGGGGACACAGAGTGAGGCAGGGAGCACGGCGGTGGAGAGGGACAGAGTGCTGGCACCCAGGGGTCACGGCACTCCAAGAGCACCCTGCTGCAAGGAGGGGATAGGTAAGTGGGATCCAAAGAGCAGGGAAGCAGCAAGGAAGGTGCTGCATGGAGCCAGGCAGTCAGCACCTGTGGGTGTGGTGTGAGTCTGGCACTTGTACCCCTGGACGAGGTTAGGGACAGGCAGTTAGCACCGGTCTGTCCCTCACAAGGGACAGGCAGCTGGCACCTGGGTTAGATGAAGGACTGTGTTAGGTGTGTCTGTTCAGCGATGGGAACCCTGGAGTCTGTAGAAGCATCCTCACATTCCCCCATCCCTGCATCCCCACATCTCTGTGTCCCCAAAGTCCCTTCGTCCTCACATCCCCATGTTCCCATGTCCCTGCATTCATGCGTCCCCACGGCATTCCTGCATCCACACATCCTGGTGACCCTGCAGCCCCACATCCCTACATTCCCATATCCCTGCATTCATGTGTCCCCACGGCATTCCTGCATCCCCCATCCCCACATCCCCGTGTCCCTGCAGCCTGACGACCCTTAAGCACAGCTCCCTTTATCTGTCTGGTGAATGATGTTCTGTGTGGAGCGGGGGTGTGCTCCTTTTCTATTGGTTTTTAACGGCCTTTCCCAGCACAATTGTTTTTTAAACGACTCTATTTTGTGCCTGACTTTGTTTTCCAGCTTGCATTTCTTTGTATATGTTTTGGAAATCCATTCTGGACTGCTGAGTTTTGTTTCTTTTCAATGGCTTTAAATTCTTGCCGGGCTTGCTGGGAGGAATTGGTGTCTATAGCGTCTTCGATTGGTGCTAATTTTTCCTTCATGTGCTCTGACTTTTACTGCTGGGCCATCGATCTGGCAGGCTCCAATTTGTCATGGTCACTCAGGCACTGTGCTGGAATCAGGCGAGCCCGGACTTTTGTACGGAGCCGGCGCTTCGTGTCCCTCCCTGGTGTAGGGGCTGCACTCGCCTCCCCAGTGCCGTCCCTCAGCTCAGGCTGTGTCCGTGTGTCCGGACCATCCAGCACGCACAAGTATCCTCACAGCCATGTGTTTGTGTCTGTGCAATCACATGCACACGGCGGCCCCGGCACCTGCAGCTCCATCGATGGTAGCCAGTGCCATGGTCGAGCCAACTTTTCCTTCCCCAGGATGGGATCAGCCTTCACCGTTTGGGTGGGGCTGTGTCCCTGTGAGGGATGAGGGCTGATGAGGTTGCTGATCCCATGGTGGGACTTGGGGAACACCAGCACTCGGTGGTGCCACACCAGAGCTGAGCATCATGATCGGGGGGTCCTGCCTGTGGCTTGGGGTTTGCTGATGCCCCTGGGCTGTGGTTCTTGCACCTACAAGGGAGAGGGGCAGGAGAAACTGAGGCATCTCTGCAGGCATCTCTGCAGCAAAGGTTCAAAATAGTCAGTGGTTTGTGGGGAGCCCACGCCAGACCCCAAGCACGGGGAGAGCCCAGCGCTGCCAGCGCAGAGGGTGTGTCAAGGAATTCTGCCAGTGATGCACAGAGAGCCTCTCGTGGCTGGCAGAGCTGGCAGGTGGGGCCAGGGGTGATGCCATGTTCTGGCACAGGCACTGTCTAGCCCCAAGCACTGCTCCCTCTCCATTCTCACCTGCGTGCTGGAAGCAGTGACCCCTCTCTCTCCTGCCTCCAGCTCTACGAACTGGATGAGGACCCGAAACGCAAGGAGTTCCTGGATGACCTCTTTGGCTTCATGCAGAAGAGAGGTAAGGGTGGGTGGCTGGGGTGGGTGCCAGTGCCACCCCTGCCTCGGCTGCTGGTGAGGGGCTCACAGCGTGGTGTTCTCAGGCTCTGAGCTGCTCCAGGTCTCTGCAAAACCCTCCGGCAGGTCCTGCGGTGCTTCCCCTGGGCCTCCCCCATAACCCTACACTGGGGCAGCCGTCGATGCCTTATCCCATGGCCATTAGCGATACTCAGCAGGGATGCCTGGTGGAAATGCCCGGTGGGGATGTCCATTAACATACCCCTTGGTGACAAGCGTTAGCAGCACCCGTTAATGATGCCCATTAGCAGTTTTCAGGACGTTTTAGTGACGCCTGCTGGGAATGCCCTTGGCAGCGCCCATTAGGGCTCCCGATCAGCAGCGCCCGGTGAGGATGCGCACCATCAGCCCTTCTCAGCGGTGCTTACCATGTGCGGGAGTGGGGCCAGCAGTCCGCAGAGCGCCGGGCATCCAGGGGTTAAGGGCTTGCCAGCCAACCCATCCTCATCGGAAATCTTTGCTATCGGCATGGGGGGCCGAGCCGGCTCCCGGGGACTCGATAAACGCCTTAACCTTCGCCCTCCCCGGCCGGGCCTGCGACAATTAAAAGTTGCCGAGCGCGGGCGTGTGGCCGGCCGTATTAATTAGAGCCTTTTGCTGGTGTGTGGATTAATGAACAAGCCGCTCGATAGCCAGTAAACCCCAGGCAGAGGTTAATGCCGAGCTAATTAACGGGGGAAGGCTGAGGGGGGTGCAGGAGCTGCGGGGCTGGCTGTTCGAGGGGTGAGGGAGGGCAGAGAGGGGCACTTGCCCGCACACCCTGCCCATTTGGAATGGTGGTGAGGGTCCCCATCTGTCTGCAGGGCTGCAGAGATTGATTTTTGGCTTGGGCTGGGACACCACAAACTTGTTTCACTCACGGGTGTGTGGTGAGTGGCTGCCACGGCCACGGGGCTCACGCTGGGGGCCAGCTGTAGGCAGTGGATGGGCTGGGTACTGCCCCATGGGTGCCCCCTGGCCCTGGTGCAGGGCTGTGGGGAGTGGGGGCATCAGCACTGCCTCGGCCCCCCAGCATCCATCAGCCACAAGATTCATGGGCTGTTCTGCAGCTTCATTATCTCTCTCTCCAGAGCTAATTAACTCCCTTGCTATTGGGGCCGGGGCTAATTAAGTAACTGCCTGCTGGTGTGAGGAGGAGGGAGTGGGCCTGATGCTTCCCTGACAGTGCTACTCCACAACCGTCCGTGGCTGGCTGTCCCACTCCTGTGCCCTCCATCCCTTCTTCTGCTGTGTCTGCTCCGAGTGGGTGCCATCCCCCTGGGGAGGCCAGGCAGGCTGTGGCTGTACAGGTTCAGGTGTGCAGGGATGGGTGTGCATGAACCTGTTGGAGGAGACAGGGATTTTGGAGTCGGGTACCAAAGAGAAAGGGGACAGAAGGGCTGAGGGGCAAGGACAGCTTCCCGGAGGTCACTGAGAGCTGGGTAAGAAGCAGCACCCAAGAACCACTGCAGGTGTAGCTGGGGCACTCAGAGGTGCATGGGCAGGGGGCTGCGACACCGAGTCTGTGTCGGCAGGGTGGCCAGGAGGGATTGATGTCCACAGGGTGAGCCCTACTGAGAGGGACTGCATCCCCCCTACTGTCTGTCAGGACAGTATTGGCACTGACTTTTGTCAGCAGAGTGAAAAATTAGTAGGGCTGAAAAGTGGGTTGGGGGCAGGCCCTCTGAGGCCATCCCATGGCACAAGGGCAGAGCTGGCTCATGGAGGTGATACCACCACCACCATCAGATAGGGGGTACAGGCAGTGGGGGCAGCTCATGGCCACACCCCAGCTTCTGTGGCACCCCAGAAGCAGTAGTCAGGGATAGAAGGGGGCTATTTCTGCATTTGCTTACTAGGGTCTGCAGGGCCCCCCCCATTTCCCCACCAAGCTGAGGGCCCTGCTGATAACACGGGGCCGTTAATCAATCAGGGTGCTAATTGCAGCACCACAATGGCTGCATCACCTCCCTGAGCTTTTGTGCCCTTCGCCCTGGCTGGGGCTGGGGCTGGGGCCGGGGCCATCACTCTGCAGGGACACAGGTGCCTTTGTCAGTGGGACAGGCATCGGCCATGCACCCCACACAGCCCCGAGATTAATGGTGAGCCACTTCCGTTAGCCACCAAGACTGGAGAGGGGAGAGAAGAAAAATCCATGGGCCATCGGCTGGGGGCTGAGACCCTGCAAACTCATTGGCATTAGGGGTGAGGGAGAGCCCTCAAACCGGGTCCCCCCGAGGTGATGGGTCTTGTGCCAGCAGCCCCGAGCAGGGCTGGTGAGCTACCAACAGCAGATATCAAGTCAATATCTCTGCCTTTCTCCCAGGAGGATAAACTCCTCTCCCCCTTCCCGACCCAGTGAACAACACAGACACACACACAAAAAAAAAGTTAAATGAACTCAGTAAAAGAATAAAAAGAGCTCATTTTTCAGGCTTATGTGAAGAAGCCAAGCCAATATCAGGGCCATAAATTAGGGATGCTGGAGGATGGCGGTGAATGACGGCTTCGTTTGAGGGGCAAAGCGCAGTCGTGACAGCCTCCCTTGGCCAAATGGATGGCTTTCCGATACTGCCTGTGCCCCGCCACCTCGCAGGAGGAATAAATGTGGGGTGGAGTGGCACAGGACAGGACAGGGTGGGATGGGATGTGATGCTTGTCCCTCCTCTGTCCAGCTTTCAGCTAATGCCCAGACCATCGTCCCAAGGAGCCATGGAGCCCAGCAAGGCTGTGGGGCTATTTGGGGGTGCTGAGAAAGTGGGGAGGGGGTTTTAACAAGACCTGGTGGCTGTGGAGACCATGCTGGTCTGTATTGGGCTTGCAGAACCCTGGTGAACCCATGTCCCCTTGCCCCATAGCCTCACTGAGGAGGACGATGCTGGGGACCAGGGGTCAGGGTATCTGCTGAGGGCAGTTGAAGAGGATTTGGGGTCAGGTCTCTTGAAGCAGGGCACCACAGCCCTTTAAGCAGAGGAAACTTCTGGGGCCATCTGTGAGGTTGAAAGGTTTTTCAGGAACTCTTTGGAAGAGTCTGGAGGTGGAAGAGAAAACCTCCGCACAGAGAGATGGGAGGGTGAGTCCTCCCAGGAGGATTGTGGTTGTCATCCCTCTTCAGAAAGGTTATAGGATGGGTCCCTTTTTAAAGTGTAGATGGAGTCTCTCTTTATGGGGCTCTGAAAGAGTGTTACGGAGTGAGTCATTCTAGGATGCTCTGAGAGATTTTGTAGATTGGTGCTGTACAGGTATCTCTAAGAATTGTAGAGAGACAACCTTATCTAAGGGTGCCTGAACAGGCACTTTGCCTGTCCCACTGTGGCTCCACATCCCATATGAGAGCGTACCCAGCCCCACTTACAGCCCATCAAAGGTAACCCTGTGCCCACATGCTGCAGTGTCCCCTGCTTTTGGGCACAGTGCCACTCCCACAGGCATCCTGGGGTCCTGCCTGCACCCCAGGTGCCCATGGGTGCTCACCCGGGCACGGAGAGATGTGCCTCCCATTGTGGGTACCTGCAGTGGCAGTGGGGAGGAAAGGTGGGGCAGTGATCCCCGGTAATAGGGCCCCCTCTAGGCAGCTCCCCACACCCTCTTCTGTCCCCTGTGTGCCTCCGGAAGGGACACCAGTGAACCGCATCCCCATCATGGCCAAGCAAGTGCTGGACCTGTACACACTGTACCAGCTGGTGACAGACAAGGGTGGCCTGGTCGAAGTCATCAACAAGAAGATCTGGCGGGAGATCACCAAGGGCCTCAACCTACCTACCTCCATCACCAGCGCTGCCTTCACCCTCCGCACACAGTGAGTGCCTGGCAGCAGTGGCAGGTGGAGGACACCTGCCCTGGGGCACCCCCTGGCCCAGATGTCCCAAGAGCCCTGGGTGGGGGTCTGACATGGAGTACCACAAAAGTGGTTGGAGGGCTCTGTCCCTTCCCAAGGGCTCTTTGCTCAGCACGGGGCTGTCTGGGAGGTGCAGGATGCTGGATCTCCCCCTGGCTCTCTCCCCGTGCAGATACATGAAGTACCTGTATCCCTACGAATGTGAGAAGCGGGCACTCAGCTCTCCCGGAGAGCTCCAAGCTGCCATCGACAGCAACCGTCGGGAGGGGCGGAGGCAGACTTTCGGCACAGCACTCTTCAACTACTCGCCAGCCAGCACCCCTACCCTGCTGGGCACCCCCAAAATGCCTCTGCCGGCTCTTAGCATCTCCACACACGGCTGTGGCCAGCTCGGCCAAGTGCACAGTGTTAAGAAAGGTGGGTGAGGATCCCATCTGCCTTGCGGTCACCATCTCTTCCCAGGGATGGACAGTGCTCCAGCAGCGAGGGTGTTACCTGTCTGCTCTTGCCCTTTTTGCTCGGGGAAAATAGGAACAATGTTGTTCTTTTAGTCCCTTTCAGGGAGTGAAACAAGTGTATTTCCCCTGGCTTTGGAGGAGGACCAAGCCCGGATGTTGGGAGTGGTGGCCTTCCCTGTCCCATTGCTGGTGGGGTGGGGTTGGCACCAACTGGGGATGGTGAGGTAGGGTAACAATGAGGGACTGGCTGAGCTGTCTCGGTCATTGCAGAGGACAGAATGCTGGCAGCATCAGTGCCAGGGCGCATTGCTATCCCGGTGGGACTGGCCGGCCACCATCTCACAGCTGCCCAAGCAGCAGCTGCCTCACAGGCAGTGGTGCTGGAGCAGCTGCGGGAGAAGCTGGAGACAGGGGAGCCCCCAGAGAAGAAGGTGGCCCTGACAGCAGAGGAGCAGCAGCGGCTGGTGCAACACGCGCTTCAGCACAACCTCCTGGCCGTGGCCTCCCAGTTCCCCATGAACGTCAAGATCTCCAACCGAGGTAACGATATGCAGCACCTCAGCCTGGGTCATTCCTTTGCCTGGCACCCGAGGTGGGAGCAGCAGCAGCGACTGGAGAGGAGTATTGATGCCCAGAGGGACTGGGTCCCAGCTTATCTGTCTCGGACAGGTTCTTGTTTCTGTTTCACTTAACACTCATATTGGTATTTCCTTTCCCTAGATGACAGACAGGAGACCGCATTGAACCTGTCCACCAACGGCATTAGCAGTATCAACATGTCAATAGAAATAAATGGAGTTGTCTACACAGGTAAATAGAAAGGCCGCTTGGCCTGTGTAATTGCGGCCGGGAAATCCAATAACTTATAGCCACTGCCTGACCAGCAAGTCCATCCTTCAATCTGATGTCTTTACTATAAAATCCATCGTAATGAAGTGGCAGGGCTTGGGGAGAGGGGGCAGGAGAAGGAGGGGGTTGACAAAGATGGAAATTGGCCCAAAGCAGGTGCTAGCAATGAAGGGCTAAAGTGGGGGATGAATAGATGGACAGATGGATGGACTCTGGCTGAGAAGTGACCCTGTGCCTAGGGTCATTTCACACCCCAGGGTCCTGCAGGCAGGGCTTGGATTTGGGGTCACCCCAATGCTTGTGTGCCCAGAGGGTCTCTGGCTGGGTGTGGGGCTCAGCTGATTGCAGAGCATGGTGCAGGGAAAGATATTGGGGTGCTTTGCTGGAGCAGAGGATCCTTTGGGGTGCCGGTGTGCCCCAGCCTGGCTAAGCAGCCCACCCCATGACCCCCACATCCATGTCCTGCTGAGACACCCCACAATTAAAATCGATGGCTTTGCCTTCAGAACTTAAATATTAACGAGCTGCAAAGGTCAGGGATAAGCAGCATGTGGGGCTGCCAGACAAATGGGCCCTGGGCTGCCCCGCGCAGGTGAGGATCACTGGGTTGGGGGAGACACCACAGGTGACAGGGAGCTGGAGTCCCCATGAGTCTTGGTCCCACACTCCCCAGCCTGAGTGCTGGGGGCCAGGTGAGCAAATCCCCCCAACCCTGGGCTTACCCTAACCTGCTTGTTCTTGTCCCCCAGGTGTCCTGTTCGCCCGCCGGCCCTCAGCCACCCTGGCACCTGGTGGAGGGAGCACCCAGATCCGTCCCAACCCCATGCCTGCCCCAAACCCCCTGCTCCCAGCCTCCTCTCAAAGCCACACTCCCACTAGCACCTCACAGTAAGGCAGATGTGGCCCCACCCTGAAAGCAGCTGGGCGTGCCCAGGGTCGGGGTGGGGCTGAGCTGTGGGACCCAGCTGGGCCACCAGGGTGGGATGGGGGACCCAAAGGTGCCTCTTGCTGCAATACTGAGCTGTGTCCATGCAAGGCTGTGAACACCCATGTGGGCCCTTCTGTCCCTTACCCTCACGTGTGCCCTCTGACATGCGCACACACACACAGAAGTTCCTTCCCAAGGCACCACCCCCAGGTGACCCCCGTACATCTCCTGCTGCCCTGCTGCCTGGGGGACCCCCGGGACCTGCATGCTGCATCCCCTACATCCCACAGCCTGTAACTCACCTCAATGCACGCGCTGCTGCCCCTGTATGCGCCTCAACGCGTACACTGCATCCCCTACACACGCCCTTGGTGCCCACGTTACCTCTCCATACACACCCTCCATGCAAACACTGCAGGCACGATACTCTGCAGCCCCTATTAACCGTAGCCCCTATCCACTGCAGCCCCTGTATATATACTGCACCCCCTACCCACTGCAGACGCCCCTACCCAGCCCTCCTGCGCTGCCTGGGCTTGCTGCCTCTGCCCTGAGACACCCCCAGGGTGGTGGCATCTCAGCCCCCCAGGTCCTCAGCTCAGGGGGATCACCCTGGGGGGGCAAATAATGGGGATATTGGTGGGAATGGTGGGGGTGGAGCTTATTGGGCTGGGGCTGGGGTTGGGGGTTAACGTCGGGGTGGGTGTTGCTGGTGGGGGGAGGGCAGGGAGGCCCAGCAGAGCCCCCCCACCACCAAAGACTGCTTGGGTGCCAGGGTCCCCAGACGGGTGACAGGGAGACAGAGGGCACTCCGAACTACCTCGTTGGGGCTGGGCGGGTGCCTCCTCCACCCGCTTGTGCCCCAGGGTGCCAAAGCAGGTGAGCGTGGAGCAATGCTCACCTCTACCTCAGCGCGGGGGGCTCGGCGTCACTGGCCTGTTCCCCGCACTCCCACCACGGCCGCGCGACTCCGTGTATCTATTAAAGGAAACTGACTTTGAACCAAACCAGTGCTGAGGGTGGTATGCAGGGCATGGTGCCACCCACCAAGCCCCAGGGCCCAGTTTGGAGGTGCAGAACACCCCAACAGCCTGTGATACCTTAGGGTGACAGCTGTAATGCCTGAGGTTTCAGAGCCCACCTCATGCTTGCCTCCAGCTCAGTTTCTGGGAGCTCTGAGTTGCAAACAGGTACTCTATGCCCATCAGAGCCCTCAGACATGGTCTGGATCAGACAGGGCACCAACTCCAGCTGTGCCAGCCAGGCTGTGGGGCTGCTTGCCCCGACAAGCTCCCAGTGGCAGCTCACCCATGGGTGGGGATCCAGGCTGCCTGTGCCTGGAAAGGAATATGGCCCTGGAGGTCCTGAGACCATAGCCATGGGATTGTGAGGTTCCACGTGGCGAGATGCCAGCAGTGCTGGGCCAGCCTGGTACCCGAGTGGTGCCCACAGAAGACACAGGTGACCGTGGTGGAGCTGGGAGGCACAGACACATACATGGGTGGTCACCTGTGCTCCCTTATACAAACTCAGTGGTGTGCACACTCACTGTCACACTCGCACTGCTCACACATGGACTTGCACACGTGTGCAGCCACCTGTACATTTGAAGAAGCACAGGGGACTCCCGTGGGGACAGTCACTCCAGCAGCCACGAAGACAGGTCCACCCAGGCATTAATTAAGCTGGGTCCTCGCCATCCAAGGGAACAGAAACTTCTGTTTGACAGTCCCTATGAAGCCAGACGCAGCCTCCCGGCGACGCAGTTCCTCCGGGGCAGGCCCAACCCTCGAGGACATCCCCGGTCCTTCGGGAACAGCCCCAGTCCCTCGGGGACAGCCACAATCCAGACTCCCGCCGACATCCCCAGCACAGATTCCCAGGGCAAGGGCACACCCCCAGCCCTCCGGCGGCAGCCCCCGCCCGGACCCCCGAGCCCGCCCGGGGAGCGCTGTCGCTGTCCAGGGTGCTGCAGCATCGCTGCCCGCCGCGGAGCCAGCTCGGGACACGGGGGTGACACGGAGGGTGGGAGTGGTCACGNGGCCACCGGGGCTGGGGGAAGGTTTGGGAACAAGGGGTGTATGTGAGGGGCGGGGGGGAGGGGGGAAGGCAGTGTTTGTGAGTGTACCAAGAAGAGCTGGAGTGGGATTGATGCAGCCTTAATTGGGGTCTTGTGTCCCTTGTCACTGCTGTGAAGTGCTGGCCACAGCTCATCGAGCACTGCAGCCCCAGGGAGCCGGCAGGGCACATGCAGGCCCGCGTCCCCACTCATTACCAGGCTCAGAGGGTGATGTGTGTTTCCATGCTCCCTGGGGAGCCTGGGGACACAGCTGCTGTCACCTGAGTAACTAGCCGTGATTGATGCCTGCTTCCCCACGTCCTGCAGGGACTGTAATTGAGCAGGAGAGAGAAGGCGGAGGATGAGGGGACAATCCAGCCCAGCCGGAAGAGCACTGGATCCAGCTTCAGCACTGGGCCGGGGGCCAGTGGTTGCAGCAGTGTGCCCCTGCGGGCTCCAGGGATAGGGATGTGGTCAAAGGCCTCCTCTCATTCCCTAGGAGCAGGGAACAGACTCCGTGTGCTGGGCTGTGGGCAGTCAGTGCTGTGGCTGCAGCTCCATTCCAAGGTTTGCAAACTGGATGGGACTCTAAAGGGTGGGTGGGACAGTCCCAAAGCCCCCCAGTGCTTCACTCCCAGGACTGCCTGAGTTTCTCATCTCAGGGTACTGGGTCGTGTGGGACCCCTCTTAGTACAGGCATTTGTGTGTTTGGGGCATTGCCCACCATGCTGGGTGCAGACCACGGTAGAGCTGGTACTCTCAAACACAGGCCATTGCTGTGTGCACAGTCCCCGGCCCCCCTGCAGCCCCCGGCCCCTTCTGCAGCCCCTGGGCACTTCTGCTAATGAAGCCATTTCTATTTGCTGCCTTTGTGGAACAAAGCTCAGCTCTTCCCCTCTGAAGATCCCAGTTATTGATCCTTGGGAAGAAAAGGCAGCACACACGAAGCCTCCTGCTGCCCAAGTGCTCTGCACAGCTCCTGCAGGTGCTCTGGGGGGCATAGGGGCCGCTGGGCCACCCCACAGCTCCCTCCTGCATCCTGGTAGGCCTCTCAGTACAACTCTCAGTAGGAATACTTCTATAAGGAAAAGGATTTTTCAGGGCATGGTAGGTTTAGCTTTCAGCAAAGGGCAATGGGAGTGTTGCCCAAAGCCATCTGTCCCACATTACCAGCCATGTTAGCAAAGTACCTGCTAATAGCAGATGATTTTTATCTAAAAGAGTGGCCTGGAACCTTGACTTGTAGTTCCCTGGTGCCTGGGGTATGGCAGTGCAACACCAGTGACATCCTGGCACTACTGAAGTCAAGTGGACAAGGTGGGGCAGTTGCCAGCTGAGCCATGGGAAACAGAGAATGACATCAAAAAGTATTTTGAAAATTCACAGAATCATCAGGGCTGGAAGGGACCCCTAGAGATCACCCAGTCCACCCCCCTGCCAAGGCAGGGTCACCTGGAGCAGGTGACCCAGGAACAGGTCCAGGGTTTNGTGGACAAGGTGGGGCAGTTGCCAGCTGAGCCATGGGAAACAGAGAATGACATCAAAAAGTATTTTGAAAATTCACAGAATCATCAGGGCTGGAAGGGACCCCTAGAGATCACCCAGTCCACCCCCCTGCCAAGGCAGGGTCACCTGGAGCAGGTGACCCAGGAACAGGTCCAGGGTTTGGACGTCTCCAGAGAGGGAGACTCTAAAACTTCCCTGGGCAGCTGTTCCAGTGCTCTGCCACCCTCAACATAAGGAATTTCTTCCTTCTGTTTTGTCTTATGGCCGTTGCTTCTCATCCTGTAACAGGGCATCACAGAAAAGAGTGTGGCACCATCCCCTCTGACACCTGTCTTTGAGATATTTGCATGCACTAATGAGATCCCCTCTCAGTATTTTGTCATGACCAAACAGGCTCAGCTCCTGCAGTTTCTCCTCAGCAGAACTCCAGACCCCAAATCATCTTTGTGGTCTGTGCTGGACCCTCTCCAGTAACTCCTTGTCTTTTTTGTCCTGAGGAGCCCAGAACTGGGCACAGCACTCTGGGTGCGGCCTCACCAGGGCTGAGCAGAGGGGCAGGATCAGCTCCCTTGACCTGCTGGCTGCACCACCCCAGGATACTTCTTGCTCTGCAGCTGGGAAACCCTCTGGACTTTTTTCTGTGGTGGATGCTGCTACTATGAATTAATTTCATCCCTGTCAGACATCCATGTAATTGTGAGTGCCAGCTGAAGGCAGTGGTGGGGCTGGGGTTGGCTGCACCATTCATTAGTGCTTCTCTTCTTTCCAAGTGTCACCTGTGGCAGTCGATAAGAGAAAGGTGAACGCGGGCAGACAGAGGCCTGGGGGAAAGCCCGCGGCAGCCTCCCGGACTTCAAAGGGCCTGCATCCACAAGGATCGCTATATCAATTCTTTTCAATACATCCGAGCGCCTCTTTCCTGGAGGACCACGCCGGAATGAAGCTGCCATCGACCGTCCTCCCGAGCAGCGGGAGGGCTGGACGCCTCCCTCTGCAGTGCAAATCGCCATCGACCGCCCCGCATCCTCTGAGAGGGGCTCCGCTCCGCCGCCCGCGGCCTCCCCTCCCAGCTCCATGGCAACCGCGGTCCTTAGCAACG